>JAOUZG010038391.1:1328930-1367439 GCA_026289955.1 Argiope argentata | reverse complement strand
TATATATATATATATATATATATATATATATATATATATATATATATATATAGTCCTCTTCTTTAATAAAATGCTTGAAATAGCATTTTTATTGAGACAGACCAATTAACTGCTACGCGAGTGCAAATATGAACTGAAAAGCATGGACAATCAAAACTCAGTATATGGATAATATATTGAGCATAATACTTATTTTTATAGTCTGGATTTCATTTTAATAGCTTGTCTAGATTAATCTTCCTGAACGATTAAATATTTGCGGCATGTACACAAATGAGCTTAAGTGTGAAAATAGAGAATTTTCTGAGTTGCAATGTTGATTTTTGTCTCCAAAGGAAAAAAAATTAATTCATGTAATAGTATATATTAATATGTTATTTTAAATAAAGCTGAGAGTCGATGTAATTAATGCAGAAAATGTTATGCTTTTAACTCAAGAGTTTGGAGGAAAATTTTAATTTAAAATAACAATTGCTAAGTACATATTTACTCTCTAAAAGCGTTGTCATGACTCGTTATGATTTTTCAGAATTATCAGTTTATATATTTAGAATTCAAATACATTCTAAATTACTAATCTTTTGAAGATGGCAAGAAATAACGTTTATTGCATAGTTGGTATTCAATTATGATGTCTTTTTAAAATCTTTACTGCAGATAAGACAATTTAATGAGATTTAATATGCTGGAATAAGAAGCTGCGCTTCTTATCCCCCGATCTCTGCGTCCCGGGTTCAAGTTCTGATTCAAACAGGGTTGTTATTTACTCTGTGTTCTATCTGTGAAGTGTGTGAAAGAGCCCCCCCCCACCTTAAAAAGTAAATATTAAATCTAATGTTGTTGTGTCCGCGTTACAACAGAAAGAGATGTGCAGTAGGCTATGTTCGGATCCCCGAGCACCCGAAGCCTTGAAGTCTGACTTCTAGCTCATATGAAGATGGCCCTCACACACTCGCTTGCCCAACCACTTCTTATAATAAACAGAAACTTTTTTTATAATAACAATAATAATAAACGAGTTTAAATAGATTCGGTTCAAATTAATATTTAATAATTAATTACAAAATATAGCAAATGCATTTAATACTAAACATAATCCTTTATTCAAAGAACCAGTTATTTACCCAGCGTCCAGGAAAAGAGTAGCGCAAATTCCACGTCATCTGGAAATGACGAATTCAAATCCTTTCGGGCCCCCCGCCCCCACCCTACGTAGTGAGTGTTATCTTTATATGAGCTAGAAGTCAGACTTCAAGCCCTCGGGTGCTCGGGGATCCGAACATAGCCTACTGCACCCCTCTTTCTGTTGTAACGTGGACACAGCATCATTGCATTTTATATCAATCTCATGCAATAATTATATATACCGAAAGAGTATATTTTCGTTAGTTAAACATTTCACTACAAGAAAATCTTAATTTTCTATATATATTTGAAATGAAAAATTACAATAATATCTTCAAAGGTCTTATACATAACATAAGTTAACCGTGTCTCAATGAATGTTTAATACTAATGCGTCAAAATTAATCAGTTTATAAAACTATACAGAGCCGTCTGTAAGAGTGATTACATTTTTAAAATATCATCTCCGATCCGAAATAACAACTTCTGTCTAAAGAGACAGAAAGTTTGTTTTCTTGTGTATGTTAATAAGATTTAGTATAAATAATTATTATAGGAAAGCAATTCATATTTTATTTCGATTTTTTTTATGCTGGTTAGTAGCAAAGAGCAATTATTCCCGTTAATTTTGATTAATGGATCACATTTTGTTTCAAACAGATTAAAAAAATTGGTTTTGATAGGAATGTTCGTGAACGGTATCGGAAAAAAAAAGATCGTATGATAATCATTTAATGTAGAAATATATTTACTTCTAAAACATGGTACGTATAACTTTTTTTATGTCTTAAGTACTCTCACAATGCCCATGAGAGTTTCTGAAATTACTTTCGATTATTAATCTCTGAGAACCATATCTTATATGTGGTCAACAGGATAATAATTAGTCTAGACAGCACAAATGATAGGATCTACAATGGTAAGCTTTGGTTTTGAAACTAACTGAAGAACAAATAAGATTTAAAAAATCAAATCAAGTTTTACTTAGATCAACAAAGACATTTTTTATGTTAGTTACTTTTCATTAAATAATCGCAATTAATATAAATTTATCAAAATTATTGATTTTCGCAAGAATTCAAACCAAATTCTTCACCTTGACGTGAAAAATACTGAAATTCATTCATTTTACCAATTGCGCTACTGCCTGTTGATTTCAATCATCATTAAATAGACTTTCAGAAGTTTGTAAAATATTAAAAATTAAATAAATTTAATAGTTAATTGATAATTAAAAAAAAACTGTATTGGCATAGAATGTCATTCACTATACGTTTAAAAAAATATATTTGAATTTGAGTGAATGAATCAAAAGTATTTTATTAATCCTTTCGGCTTCCCCAGAAGCATTTGCCACCTTGGTTTTTTAAATTAGTTTCCATTTCTTTTCTAACCTGGTGGTGGCGTTTACCACGACTTCCCGATTCCTATACCTGTTGTGAAAATGAGATGAAAGTAAATGTTTATTTTCTCTTAGTGGCCCCTATAACGAATTTAAATCTTTTTTTACTCTACATTTTCAGAATTCAGGGCTAAAAGGGCTAAAAATTTGAAGGAAAAAATACTTACAGGGAAAGTGTGAAATAATAGTAGAAATTGAAAAAGAACTATTAGAACCAAAATTCCCGAGAGAAAAAGGCTGTTATAATAATGTCCAGCGATGCTAGCGAGTTTTCCTTTAAAGTGTGTTAATCGACGAAATTTTATGGAAAGTTTCGCAACTGTATTCAGATGCACATTTTCTGTAATGCGTCCTCAATTTACAAGACCAATGTAAGAAGAAAGAGGATTGTTTTTATATTAAACTTTTAAAGTTATTACTTATCCTTATGGTATTTTACTGTAGAAAATTCGTATTCTATTCTGTTATACCTGTTGTATGTTTAGTTTTACGTAATTTACTGGCCTCTGCAAATATTTGAATAAATTTTGACTACCATATCTATTAATATTCAGAAACAGCAATCACCCCCAAAATTTCTCTGTTATCCTCTAATAACGGTAATATCCAAAAAAGAGGCTTGAATGGAAGTAGTTTTTACAATAACTACAAAATATTAAACCTTGGTGTGAATTCACCATTTTTACTAAACCTGTCGTGTGACATTTGGTGGTTTTTTTTTGGCAATAAATCCAATGAATGTGTTCAATAATATCCGAAAATTAAATCGAATGTGTTTGAGATGCATTTTTTGAAATAAATTTAAACTAAAATGCAACACGGAGATGCATTTGTAGTCATAAAATCAGCAACCAGAATTGATATATTTATTTCGTTACTTTTTTGAGAGATCATGTTTACATGTTTCTGAAAATACAGCTGAATTTGGTTTCAAACCTGATTAGTGTAAACAACACATATATTTCCGTACAGATATGTCTATCTTCCTCTCTTCATTTTATATATACATGTGTTTATTTATATTCAAACAACCGAGCACAAAAATCTACTCTGAAGGAATTTTGCTTAAAATTTGATATAGATCTACTGAATTGGTGGAAAGAAAGTCTACCAAATTTCATTTGTCTTACTCAAAGCGGTTATGAGTTATCTTTGTCGAAGGCAAACATTTTCCAAAGATGTGTCTTTTTGATGATAATGACTATGCTAAGAATGGTATAAATATATCAATGGAAGATCATTTCATCTATAGTAATGTCTCGTTTTAAAGCAAAAAATGGCCTCTTGATTTTGAAACCTGTTCAAACCTCAGGAAGTCACAAGGATATCACCTCACATCCAAACTTCCGCATCACACCAGGATATTTCGATTTAACGAGCACTACACCGGCTTATAAGATGGTTATTCGATGGAATCGGAACTTGAACCTGAAGTCCTCTGCCTCCGACTTTAGGACCAGACTTCCGTGACTCTCTAGAGTTCAAAATCTTTGTCGATTGTAATATTTTCGCTATACCTCACAATCGAGAAAATAAGAAACGAATGAAACGAAAGTAAGATGTGAATTTAGTAAAGGCTTTTAGTAAAGGCGTTCGGAGTATATAGCATGAATTCTATGCATGAAAATGCCTAGAAACGCGTATCTTGCAAATTTGTTTCAGGAAAACAATCAATTCAAGAAAAAAATTAGAATTTGGTATTTGTTTCAATTAGCATTTAAAATATATTAGAATATACAGTAAAACCATAACTTTGGTTATTTAGAAATCTAAGCGTATCTTCAGATTCCTTCAAATATCTGCATAGGAATCATTTCAATGCAATCAAAAAACTATCAGTAACCCTTTTTATCATGTGAGATCAAAATATATTTTTGGTTTAAGTTTTTTGAAGCTTCAAATAGCAGTATAAAACAAATTGGCGATTTATCGCTTTGAGGCATGCACTTTTTGCTTTTAGAGTTATTAGAAAATAATGCAGAAGGCTGCCACTTTTGGCAATTTATAGCTCAAAAAGCCATGGAAAGATAGAAATTTAGTTTGTAATTCAAACGTTTAAGTCAATGGCAGCGTTTTTAAGTTTTCTTTTGTTCTTAAAAAAGTTTTTATTATGCTTGAGCATGATATTGTATTGGTTTTAGATTTTGGAAGCCCCAAAATAATGGACAGAAAATTGGTGATTTATTTCTTTGGGGAAATAAATTTGCTATTTTTAGGGTTATTAGAAAATGGTAAAGACGTTTGTCACATATGGCGACTTATCCTCCAAAAAAAGTTAAAGCCTGGCATGAATGTCCGCCATGTATCTAATTTTCGATATACCGACTCAAGAGTATTCTGATAGTCAAATGATGATTTCAAAGCAATTTAAATTGTTTAAATGACTTAAATTAAGACCGACAATGACTTAAAAAATATTTCTCTCACAAGATAACATGAAATTAGAGATTTTTAGAGAGCAGAAATTAGAGAGCAGATTTTTTTTAATTATTTTTTTTGCTGCTTATGCTGTTTGAAAAGGTCCTGTTAAAAAGGGATCACCATGTGAATTTTTAGGCTTTTGCTTCTAGGGTAGACTTTCTCGGCCAGAGAACATGAAACCAAAAATAAAAATAAATTAAATGAGCTGTACTTTGTGCTATGCCGGGTTTAAGCTCGACCGGTAGGCAGCGCAATGTATCATGGGTATACAGGCTGAAATTGATGTTTGGTCGATGGAAAGTAACTGTCCCACCGAGACAATAACATGTCTCTGCACTGTATTTTTTTTATTACGCATATGTTTGTAAAATTTGGAGTTTTTTTTTAATTTGTCGAGAAAAAAATTTATAACTCACCATAAA
The DNA here is from genome assembly GCA_026289955.1 of Argiope argentata. NCBI lineage: Eukaryota > Metazoa > Arthropoda > Arachnida > Araneae > Araneidae > Argiope > Argiope argentata. The sequence goes on along the minus strand of JAOUZG010038391.1, from coordinate 1,362,069 downwards.
TTAATTACATTTTTTTTGTTTTGTTCTTTTTTCCTAATCCAAAATTGTTCTTTTATTATTATTTTCCATTTCTTTTCTATAGTTTTCCAATTTTAGGTATTCTGATCTTTTTATTTTACCATGTTTCCATCTGTCCATCGTTCATTCATTGTTTTAATACTATATGCCCCGAAAAAGAAAATTTTATGGACTCCTAAACGGCAATTTATTGCCAAGCAATGAATGCCTTAATCTATCATATGAAATTGTGGCAAACATAAATCAGTCTTTTTCTGCGCATGTGCTTCCCACTGAACGCCTTATAATTGCTCGAGTGCACACCTGGCATTAATGCGCAATAATTTTATTTCTGATTGTTTGTTTTTATGAAGCACATATTGTTCATTTTTTTGTATTAATACAGCCGTACACCTAAGAATGGAGCACACTCTCCCCAAGTAGGAACTTTCAATTCACTTATTTGAATAATTATCTCCCTAAATATATTTTGAAAATCATAAGAATTTCCTAAATAATTTCCGATCTCTTCAAAATAATATGTTGATAATTGATTATACAATCTAATATAAAATAGCATCAAACCGAGTGATTTATAAACAGCTATTAAAATAGGCAATTGATATTTAAAATATCGATGTAAACAACAACAGATTAAATAGTGGATTTGTAATTATCACTACCCTTTCAATTTTTTAATTCTGGATTTTTTTTTCACAGAAGCAACCAGTTCCGTTTCTAATTTATTTCAAATCACGAATGAAGGTAATATCGCATGTTCTTATTTATGGAAGTATGTTAGCTTATTATTGTGTAGTTTGGCTAGATAAATGCAGTCCCTTCTATGTAAAACGTGAAACTGAAAACTACCATTGGTGGAATTACAAACAATCAATATATATTTCTTAAATACCGACTTGAAAAGGTTGAAACGAAATATATACAGCTCTATTAGAAAATTAATGACATAAAACATTAAAACTTCACAACTTAATCTTTGGTTTCAAATTTCTGTCGGTTTTGTGCCAATTGAATGTTTAAAAATTTTTCCTGTAAATTGTGGAGAATATATTTTTATCCCCAGCTTTACATAACATTTCCAGAATTAACAATAATGAAAAGCTTTTTCAATTACAATGATAGTTATGCTGTGTAAGGTATTTCCCAGTTTTTTTATAGCTTCTTGTGATGTTTTTGCTTTGATTTTGTCTAGTCCTAAGAAATTAAAGTGTTTTATCTTGTCATAAGAAAAATTCAACTAATTGACTTTACTTTCAACATATAAAATACCAGAATTCTTCGATGATAAACAAAATTAAAGATATTTTTTTAAATTATTGTTGCGGATACTACCGGGGTACCATCAATATTTGATGGTCGATTAAATTAACCGTCCGTTATAACAAACGACGATGTTTATTGAAGGTGTTATTAAAAATACAAGGAGAAAAATATGCAGCCAAAATGTAACATAAGCAACACACAACAACAAACAATAGCCCACAAATAATAATCACTAATTATAACAATCACTCCACACAAAGCGGTCAGGCAGAATTCAGCAGAATAAAGGAATTAAAGTAGCTTTACTGTACGATCTCTCCAAATGTCTGCAATTCACCACTGTCTCTTTGTTTTACATGTATTCAACTACCGACTCACTACTACACGACTGCATACACCACACGCGATTCGATGTTGCTTCCACAATAAACATCAGGACTCAGCTCACAGATCTATTAAGTAAACTCTCGAGATTCGTTTTCTTAACTAATAAGCAACTGCTATTAACAGCAGTTAAGACTTCTGGACTTTTATAGTTCCCGGGAGACGAGCAAAGAAAGTTCTGAACCAATTAAGCTTATGTCGATTCTTAATGGATCAATTGCTAAAATTTTGGAAGTTTTCAGTAATATCTATAGTGTTGCCAAGTTTTTCACCAAAATCCCTGTTTATTCGGCAACAGATCAGCAGAGCCGATAGCAAAACTGCCTTTCTAATGATTGAACTAACTGTGCATTGAAACAAGATTATATATTTGCAAAATTTGTAACAATATAAAAAATTAGAAATTATTAAAAAAATCAGGATATCTGATAGTTAAAATTAAAGAAGCATTTTTTAATCTTTTATAATATTTATGTTTATATTAATACTTTTTTTTTGTAAAATTTCCTAAAAGTAATCGGCTTACTTCGAAATTTATACAATAATTTGAAGTTTTCATTAAACTTCAGAGAATATAAAATTACGAACGTGAATCATTATGCAATAATTACAGTCTGATTTTCAATAATTACAGTCTAGTTTATGACCTTTTAATATCTTCCATCTACAAAACAATATTTTCAACCATTTTATCGATCTTTCTTTTCTTGGTGTTTACACGCAGTTTTATATTTGCTAGAATTTAGTTTACCAAACAACACTGCACTTATTGCAAGAAAAAATCTATTCAGTTTTTTCCCGTTTAAGATATGGACTTAAACTCATATATATGAGATCCATAAGAAATAGTTAAAAAATGAATAAAATCTCTGAAAACTTTATCTATAAGACCAGCAAAATTGTATACAGCGTAATAAAAGTACACCATCGAGACACAAAATTCTCAGAAGAAAAATATACTTTGAAATGTCAGATTGTCTAGATAGACAGAGCAAAGATACTAAAATTGAACAGAAACGGCATCAATTTAGAATTTCTGTAAAGATATCAGATAAAATTTCAAATTACAAAAGTGTAGAAGCGAGAACGTTGGAAAAAGTGAAAATAATAATACAATCAATGCATTTGACAATAGTATTTCTAAGAATTTATTTCACTGACAGTAAAGCTAGCTTTCCGAACAATTTTCTATTTTCCATCAACTGTCATTTTTTATATGGCCACATAACCATTTCTCTTGCCTATGGAATTCACTTCAGTTTCAATGCTGGGCTATTGAAAAATGCTTGACACATTTTAAAATTAAATATAAAATGAAATATTGGATATATGAGAATTAAGTTATTCTTCATTAAAGTTTATTCTAATGCTGAAAATATTTTTTAAAGTTTATAAAGAAATATAATTTCTAATTTTATTTGATATTTATTATGTTTAACTTTAATCTTATTACATGATCCCATTGGCTGCGTAAATTATATTCGGATGGTTTGGTTTATATTTCAAATCAGATGAACGAGAATTATATTATTGGGGAAGTATATTATTGGTGAAAACTCGTTTTTCCTTTTTCTCCTCTCGTTTGGAATACAAATTTTATTTTACTATTTTAAGAAAAAGGAATAAAGCCTAATTCTACAGACAATGACATATACAGTAGCGTACTGCTGCTAAACTAAATTTTCAACTCATTTGGATTTTAATCAATATAATAATATAAAAAGATAAATCTGAGTTCCATTAAAGTAATATCGAATTTTATGGAATGAAATAAAAGCCCGTAATGAATTTTAAAAAGAAGTATACACATTTGAAGGTAATCAAAGATTTTTGTTAATACCTGGATTATAAGAGCACAACTACAACTGCGCTCAAAACAATCCTGAAATTCAAGACAAGACAGTTGTAAAGAAAATAATTGTTGATGTAAAAGGAAATCGAGCCTTTTTTTATTTAAATAATAGTGGAGATATTTTAATGAAAATTCGCAATTATAAATCCATTTTTGCTTGCTCCATTATTAAAATCGCAGGTTGGTCACTTGTCATGCATAATGACAACGAAATTAGACTTCAAATACATGCTTCAATTTACAAATATTATATTTTATTTAAAGTAATTTTATCCTTTTTAAGTTCGCCTTGCTATCCTTTTTAAGTTCGCCTAAGTTCGGTCTCTGAATATCAAATCGATCCATATCCAAACTTTTACAATAGAGAATCCATAAAGACTGATTACTGCCAAAAATAAAATATAGCTAATACTGTTCTTAGATTCATTCACAGATAAAAATGGAAGAGTGATCTTCAGAACTTCTGTGAAATAATGATTAAGGGTACATTTCCTCTTCACATAGTTATCATACTGATGTTTTTCTTAAATAGTTGTAATACTTCTATTTCATTATGACTGTATAAATTCATCACATTATTTTCATAGTTTAAAATGCAGTTACACCACGGAAAATGCACATTTTGAATAATGACAACTTTTTAGACCTCTTTTTTTAGATTTGAAATTACTGAATAATGTACTCATTTATTTATTCATTGATTGAAAAGTACTTTTATGATAATAATCTTGAACAATATAAGGAAATAAATTTTAAGTATTGTAAAAACACTTTCCAACAATCTGCATTATATGCTAGGGGATCAAAATGCTCCGATATTGAAGAAATTTTAAGATTTCAGGAAATTTCTGATGACTTTCCAATCTTATAACCGAAGATAAAATAAGAATTGTAAGCTTTAATAACAATGCCAGAAGCGATCTTATGTTTTAGTTAACAGCCTCCATCTATTCTCTATATAGCACAATCCTTTTATAATGATCGGAATAGGTAGAAATGTAATTTTTTTTACTTTTAAAATAATTCTCTCTGCCAGAATCTGGATTAAAGTTGTTTGAGAGACCATTTTTGAGATTTACAAAATTTGAGCTACGTATCATTTGTTCAAAATCAGAATAGATGAATATATAACCATAGTAATTGTTCTTGTCCTAATAGTATAATAGCAAAAAAAAAGATAATAATTGATGAATGATTGTCTTGTTTGAAGCCATATGCTGATCACCGAACTTTTGTTTTATTATTATAAATATAGAACATTTGATAAAACAACTTCTGAGCAGCTTGTTTTATCAATAAAAAATCTTTTACTTTGGGAAAAAAATACAGACGTTTCACCCACGTTTAAATTAAATTAGCGCCAGACCAACTTACCAAGTAGACGGTGATTGTGTTTGAATTTCTTCCAACGGTTTTTTTTATTTGAAGTGAGAGCCAGACCGGGAGATACGATTGAATTATAAATTTTTTCAATAGTTTTTAGATTTCAAATAAGCACCAGACCAATATAATGAGTAGATAGTCTTCTATCGGATTTCTGATCTCAAATATTTGCTCAAGCTTCTCGAGAAGATTATGTCACAGTCGTTATTATTGTTATTATTATATAGGTGTTTCCATTATAATTAAAAATATTACAACCATGATAAAAATTAAAGCTTTAAAAGTTGCATATAATGGGATTTCAAAAGGTCTGATATCACTACCTTCTAATTTGAAAGCACAATTGTAGAATCAGGGCTCTATAGTTGTTCTCACGTCGATATTTAAAGAATATAATGAACTCTTTTGTTAATTTACTCATAAAAGCTTGCAAATTTTTCAAAAATGAAAATTATAAAAAAGGTCCTAAATTTTATGCTAACTATTAGAAAAATTTGCTACAATTTTGAGCCAGTTAGAAATTTAAATTTCCCAAAATTATACTAATTCCATCCTTATAAAAAGTTACCAGGGGGGTTAAAGATAATATTCAGATGATTATATGAAATATAAATTAAATAATTTATAATTCAAATTAAAAATTCTCTTGCAAATTTGAGTCTATGGAAAACAGACCAATTCACAAATGAATAAAATAATTTTAAATTTACTTTCGGGTCTGTATACAATAATTGGTTTATTATGTCTTGTCGTTATTCGATATTGTTATTTCATGACAAAATTTTTATTCAAAAAATTCTCTTTTCATAACCACTTTTCTCTCACTTAACACAAGTACATATCGATTCCCTTGAATACAATACAAAGGAATTCCATCTAGAATCTCCTATCTATACTTATTTGCAAAAGTTGTGAGGAAATGAATAAAAGTCCAATATTGCTTGAAGCAACGCAAATGGCTTATTTTTATTCTCCCTGTTTTTTATTGCATTTGCAACACTTTACTTTTTATTCAGAGATGGCAGTTTTCGATTTCAATTCTCAGAAATGGCAGAGCTGATTTCCAGAATTAGAACATAGCTGTGGCTTTATGTCAGTGACTAAGAAGAGGTTGATGACAAAAATAAAATTGTCAATATTAAATAATGAAATAATTAATTGTATCAAAAGGCTCTTTAAACTAACAGTTTTGTGTTCCAAAAATGAAGGGTATAATTTAGCAATATATTGTAGGGATTTATTATACATGATAGTTTAACCCATTAGTCGTCAGTTATCAAGTTCCTGAATCTTCATACAACGCCTTTTACTGCCAAAAAAGGAAAACACTGATTTTTTAAACTGGATTCGATCTTAGAAAAAACTTTCAGAAAATTATATACTTTTTTTGCCAGTTTTAGTATAATAATCAAAGAATTTCCACGTTTGAACATATTTAGAAGATATTATTTAAGACAAAGTTCAACATTCACACCGCTTAAGGGGTTAAATACCTCAGTGCATCTTTTAATATTACTTTCAAATAATATTTTTCTTATTTACCGCTAATGTAAATTACGCAATTATTTTGAATTCTTAAATTGTCATCTTAAGCTGTCGCTTCCTCTTATTATTTTACAATAATATACAATTCTTACATTTCCCACATTTGGCTCGTTTTCCTTCTGCTGAAGTACTAAGTTTAATTTGAGTTTCGAATTCTTTCTAACGTTTATCATACTTTGTATTTGTGAAAAGGTAAACATAATTAGGATCGTCTTATATGATATTTGCTACTCCCGCTAAATAAAATTATTGATTTAAATTATTTCCAAAATGATTATTTTTTAATTATACAAAAGATAATTAGATCAATTAACCAATTAATCCAAATTCATAAATTCAGAAATTACACATGTTATTTTTATTTTTTATTTGAAATTAAAGAGAATTTTGCTTGAATCTTACTGTATCTACTTAACTTACTTTAATGCAATTATGAATACTACATTTTCTTAACTAAATCATACCCAGTTCCATTTTTTAATTATATATAAGAAAAATATCAGTATAGAAATTCTAATTTCAGTGTTAGGTGAAAAAAATTGCTTAGTTATCATAGAGTTCCAAAAGCTGTGAATGATGAATATTTTAGGAAAATATAAACGTTTTAAAAATTACAAAAAATTGAATTTAAAAGATGTTAAAAGCCAATTTCAAAAAAATTATAGGAGACAAAATATCTTTAGAATATTTGTTAAAATCTTTATAAAACTTATATTAAAAAACCCTCCCCCCATAATTACACTGTTAAGATCTTTAGAAGTCTAGATAAAAAAATTATAAAGCTTAATTAAAGATAATTTTTTCTTTATAACTAAAATAAACAAACATGACTTGAAAGATATACTTATTTGTAAAATTTTTAGAAGCAACATGAAAATGGATACATTTAATCAAGATAATTAAATTAATAGATAATGCAAAGCACATTATTTGGTTATTTCTTGTAGCTAAAATTAGTCACAGTAGTTGAAGGAACAAAGTTTAATATCCTTTAAAATATTTATGATATGTACTTCATTACTCAAATTATTTTTCCCTCTTTGATGTATAACAACGTTCATGTGACAATAAAATGTCATTAAAGCTGTAAAATAAAGCATTCAATATAAATCATGATTGTACCTGTATACATATAGACAAGATAATAATAGATAGATAGGCAAGACGTTGAACAATATTTTTATAAATTTGTAATATCGCTTACTGCACATTTTCATTGTGAGTAAAAGTTTTGCAAATAAGTTTAACAGATGCTGAATAGATGTGGAATCAATGAACATGATATAGTCGATAAAAATGAAGGATCCTCAAAATTCAAGAATTTTGGCAATATTTCAAACAATTAGCATTGATTCAATTGTTTAGTAACTATTTCTGCTTGTGTAAAATATATTTCTATTAGAGGTATTTTTTATACTTTATCAATATTAAGGTTACCATCTCTTATATTTTATGCCGGCCATTGTTATAGGTTACAATGTCTTTTCATCACACACCCAATGATCAGATTTGGTTTGTTTTGGTAAAAATATGATGTTACTAGATATACGGCAATTGCTCAAAAACAAATCAATCATTTCTTGTAATCTAATAAATGAAAGTGAATTTTTGTTTGTTCGTTTTTATACACTGCCCAACCGTTAATCCGATGACGATGGAACTTTGCTAACTTATTGCCACAATTTGAGCAAAAGTTATAAGCATTCTGCAATTATTAGTATTATTTTAAATTCAATAAAGTTTACAAAAAAATAGTTTCATATGTTTTTTTATTCAACATTAGAAAATTAACAATCGGCGAACAGAAAACGAAGTGGGTCATTCGTAGTTAATTTTGCTTATATCATTCGAAGTAAAATTATTGCTGATTCCAATCAATTTGTGTGCAATGAAATGAAAAGTATTAAGTGCAAGAGTCAATTTGTTTCTTCGTTTCGTTAATGAAAAATCTTCTACAGAGAATGTTGTCATTCAGCGAGCACAATATTTTGTCAGCGGCAAACTGCACATATTATTTAGAATTTATCTTAAATACGCAAAATATAATTATTATCGATGCTGATGAAGGTAAGTTAAGTAAAAGGGAACTTTTCGGTGAAAACAGCAATTTTTCTTATTCAGTACATCGGCAAACGATATTTCGGGTATACAAGCGTATATCGTGTTGATTGGTTCGTTAAAAAAATGCCCAACAAGACTTCGTCACTTATTAGATCTTACAGTGTTGTACGCTGAAATGCGCGAATTCAAGCTTCTAAAATAAACGAGAAGTAATAATCATTTATGAATTTCAAACTCATTCATTTCTTCAGAATCTTAAGATTAATCATGCGGCGAGAATCGAAAGACTGCATTTATATGCTAATAGATCTAACGCATCAAAATAAGAAGTTCCGATACTACTTTTCTTAACGAAAAGTCGATTGGAAAAGATGTATTCATCCCACACATTTCCATAATTCCTACAGACCATTACCATTTATATACATTTTGTCAATTTTTGTTTAATTTAAAGCGACTGCAGATCCCTATTCGACTTGCATTCTCCATGTCCATCAACAAAGCGCAAGGACAATTACTTCACATGTGCGGGGTTTATCTAAAAACAAACCCATGTTTTCCCCTGGCCAGTTGTCTGTTGGTTGCTGTGAAATCGGACAGCCGAGAAATGTATTTAATTTTTCTGTTACATATTGTCTACCCAAAAGAACAAATAAAAAAGTAAAGTTAAAAATAGGAAAAATGATTTTTAACTTTCCTTTATACATAATCCAATTTCAATTAATGCATTCTTTGCCGACAAGAAAATAAATCTGTCTTTCCATCATTTCTAGTTACACAAGCTAGGTATATCCAATTTCAAAGTATATGTCCAGAATTATATCTTCTATGGCTGCAATTTTCCGGGTACCAATTAGTTTTGCATAAAACGGAATACATTTGTGATAGAATCCCTGAAGGAGGGCTTATGGATGGAAATGAATGTCAGGACATAGAGTGAATGAAAATATCCACCTGTGCTGGAAAGATGTGTCACGCAATATCGTAATCCTTTTTTTTCCAAAATATCCACAGACGTATTGAATACATTGACAGACAGGAAAGCAAATTAGAGATGTTAGGCTGGAAATTAATTCATGGAGAAGATATAGATTTTTTTTTTCAATTTCTATTAGAAAATGGGTTGTGGCATCGCTGCGATTTGCAGTGGATTGTTTTGCCGCTCGCATCTGTGGATCCTTTGCCAGAGGAAGTAGTGAAGAAATTTCACAATGGCCACTTTATTTTCCAACAATGACTAAAAGTAGATGGCAGAAAATCGAAATAAGCAATGAAAATTTTATTTATGTAAGAATATAACTATGATAAAAATACAGTAACGACCAAGAAAAGTAACTGCACAATCCCTATTAACAAAAAACATCATAATCAACGCGAAGCTGGCTTGCATTCAGAATCTTGGGAAATACATTGTGCACACAATATCGTAAAGTAAGATTTCATTATTCGCTTTCATTATTCGTAAGATTCATTATTAAGATTTCATTATCAATCGCTTTAAACTGATTGAGAGATCCTATATCGAAAACTTTCGAAGATATGGGTAAACATTTAGAATGTTATTTGATTTCCTAATGGTTTGGAATTGATGCTCCATTTGCATGAAAAGATTATAGATTAGAATTATTCGCTTTTACTTGTATTATACAATTCCTGTCAATACTAGTATTAGTAATTTCACAGTTACCAAGTCCATTACTGAAATCTAGAGCTCCACCTTGAAAGGATTCTCCATATTCAAGTATTATCATTTTAAATCGGCAATTGAAATTTCTTAGTTTCATTTTCCGCATATATACAATAGGTTTTGAAATAGGTTAGATATATTACGCGTTCCATAGATCGGAGAATGGTGGCTGCTCTCTAATATCGTACGCACGTTTACTACTTTAATACAATAATATTGTAATGGTAATTAGAGATACATTTATGGTACATTACAAAGATACATAAATGATGCGATTTTCAACCTATGCAAGTAATTACCCACTATTGTGTAGACAATTTAGAAACGACCATTTAGTGCGATTTCAGAGAGTATTAAATATAGTTTCATTGATAAAATTACTGTACAGTTATAGTGAATACAATTCCTTTGATGTCTGGATATTTTATTCTTCCTCTTCATTCTAATCAAACGTATTTACTATTTCCATACACAATAATATGAATTAAATTTTCTATGTGATGTCACTTGCAATTTTGTAGCAGAAACTTTGCAATTTTATTTTCATATGTTACTTAATTACTAATTCTCTTAACTAAATAACTACTTTAAGGACTGAGAATTCATTAATCAGTATGAGTTTCATCAGTATGAGTTTTTAAATCTTAAACATTCTTTTTTCTTTGTACTTTATTTAACCATTTCATTAAATTAAACCATCATAGGAATTATTTAATTTCAGTTCTTAATTATATATCGAATGTATAAAAAGAAATTTTAAAGACTACCGATAAAGGTATCAGAACTCTCTTTTTGATTTGATTGAGATCGTCTTTATTCAAAAACATTAACCTTTTCTAAAAATCCCAAAATTTATTAAGTTTGAAAAAAAACACATTATAGATGTCCGTTGAGATATTAAAATTTGTGGATCATTTAATTTCAAATATCATGCCTTTGAATTGAAAATGAGTCTATCAAAATTACAGAAACATAAATACGTCTAATACATAATATATAGTAAAAGTTTTGAGCAAGCATTATTTATAAAATAGTGCTATTAACACCTTTCTTTCTCTCTCATATTGTATATGTATATAATCGTTAACGCACAGAAATTGAGATTTTTACTAATTTTCAGATAACAGTCAAATATAAATAAAAATCAAATGAATTTCTGATTGTTTCATTACTTAAACATTTTTACAACTGCACTGATTCGAATATTCCGGAATTACAAAATATTATTAGATGTGTTATGGAGGTAGTAAACCCTTATGAGAACATTCAGTTAGTGGAAATCATATAGAAAAGATATCATGAAATGGATTTAAAACAAAATGTTCTATCAAGCTTTAGAATTAAATTAATTTTGCCAGAAAAGTAATCGAGGTAAGACTAAAGATTAATTCACGGTTTCTCCCGACGTCAAAATGGTGCCAATCGACAAAACAAATTAAATGCTGGCAATCCTGGTTGTATACCAAATACTAAAAAACGTCTTTAAAAATTGCAATAAAAAATTACCACGATTATATTGATGAGAAATAGTAATTTTGATACTATTTTTTAACACACATAATCGTCACTATTTTAGCCCCATATATTAATCTTAATTCGAGCAGTAATTTTTATAACTTTCTTCGGAAAATGGCAGCACATACAAAACATTTACTTATAAAAAAAATTTTTGTATTATCTTAAGACTAAAAAATTACTATTTTATGATATAAATTTCATTTTTATATAGTGTTTTATTTGATTTGATATTTTCAATTTAATTTGATGCACTGTCTGAAACAATTATTTTAAATGCTATGGGGATCCAATTCTCCATCAAAGCATTCGAGAATGTGCCTTTGCCAATCATTCAATCCGCAGTAAGATTTTCTTTTCCTTTTTTATTTTGTAATATATACACTTTGTAATTGGCAGTAAACTGTTTTAACTGAATTAATGCGTTTTAATCGTAGCAGATTACAAGGATAAAGGCTTTTTGACGAGAAACAATATTAATTAGTAACAGCCTAAAAACCAATAAAATAGACAATTACTAGCTAGTTACTAGTAGCACTGCATTATTAACAATGATAACTATATATAACATGATAACTATATATAATGGGATTTCTGAAGAAATATTATAACTCTTAAATATTTGATAATCTTTGCAATTCTGGAGGAAAAAACAATTTGCTTTTTATATAACATTTGTTTTTAAAAAAATATGATATGATCATATTAGTTGAATTTATCTCCCCAAAAATAAAATAACACGTAGAATTCGTTGTCCACAGATACAAGTGTGTACAGACAAGAGTGCATCATCTCATGAAATTGAAAATTCCAATGAATGCGCGTTTAAAGCAGAAAACAAATTGAAAAATATTTCTCTTTATAGAATGAATGTTCTTTTCCAAACTTCTATTGATTTTTAAAGTTTTCGTGGAGTTGGTTTTATTGGAGGCCTCCGATCCTCTTGCACTGTGGGAGAATATTTCAGATAAGGACTGCGCCTTTAAACTTGTTTTCAATACAAAACTAGAGTGTTTCTTTCTATCCCGGTCGATTTTTTAGTTAGTTATTTCTTTGATTTTTTTACTCCGTTCTTTTTCATTTTGATAGTATCGCTAAACGTTTTGAATTGTTCCTCCAAGCTTATTTAAAAGAAGTAGCTTTTGGAAATACTTTGAAACTTCCAGGAAAAGAATATAAAAACTAGATACTTTGTTCCACCCGATAGCTTTATTTTTATCAATCAATATGCATAGCATTGTATACATATTTTACTATATTATATTAAAAGAATTTTTGTTTTCCCTTGTATTTGAATCAGATGAAATTGTTAAATAATGACATATTTACATGTTACTTTAAATAAGAAATCAAAAAATTTCAGATTCATTATAAAAGGGGGAAAAAGGATGATTTTGAAAAAGGCGATTTTAATGCGAAAAAATGATGAAAATTATTTAATGAGATTGAGGGCCGATTGAAATGATAAGGGTTGGATAATTTTAGGAACACCCTGTTTATCATATCGAAACATTTATTATATTAATACTAAAATGATACATAAACAATTTTATTTATTTATTTTACCCTTTCGAAATAAAGTGTACTTAAAAAATTAATAACGTTTTTTTTTTTTTTAAATAATCGAGGTATATTTTTAACTGTAGAAAAAAAATTTTAAGCAGCCCTATAATTTTAATATTAATGTCCAACATTACTTATAATTTCCTTTCAAAATTGGGGGGGAAGATATCTTTCCTCATCAATTCTGTCAAATCGCATATTCTACTAGAGAAGAAACGTGCGTTTTAATAAGAAAAAGAGCTTCCAGAGAATAAATAAACTGCGATTTAGAAGACAATTCATGAAGCAGCACCCCTTCTTTGTTATTGGATAATCCAACAACCTATTTCTCCCGGGATGTCAAAATGAATATATGGATTAAAAGTGAAAATATATGACACAAAACAAAGAGAATATAATTATAGAGACTAACGTCTGTTTTTTCATGTTATTCGAGAGGGAAATCTCAACTTTCTTAAATAGTTTGCCAAAATGTTTATCTATAAACGGTTTTCTTTTCTGATGATTATTATAACTATTTTAAACCTTTAGGTTGCGGGTCCAAACCCGGAAAAAGTTCCTTTGAATGCGGGCATTCAGTGAAGAAAGATAACAGATGCTTTCCCCCTTTTTAGCTCCCGTAGTGTTAATTGGTCATCTGCCCTCGTCGCTTTAACCAGGTTGCTTTTTTGCGGATTTACTGCGTCTGGCCCCTAGAAATAGCTTTCTACGCAGTTTTTTTCTTCTTCTGAAACATTTGTTTACTAATTTCGCATGAAATAGTAATGCATTAAATTTTATGATATTAAATAACCTGTAAATAGGATAACTGCAGTGCAGTTATTTAGCACATTAAACAAATTGTTGCCAATTTTTCAACCACAGTTGTAATGAAATAAATTTCTCAAGCCTTACTGAAGCTGTCAATTTAATTCCTATGAAGCTTGAGCATATCTCTGCGAATTTTAATTTGTTTTTCTTCTAACTAATTTATTTTTATTAAATGTAACGATTTATATATCATGTATAAATATCGTACTTGATTTTTTAAAATATTTTTATTTCTTTTCTCAAAACACAGATAACAACCCTTTGTTATTTTGTAAATTAAATATATCTGCAAAATAGCAGTTGATTATTTGCTATTTTGTTGATTTGAATTTTTTAATATTAATATATTGAGCTCATAAAATTGAATATAATTTTTATCTCATATTTCGATCGATTTTTAATATAAATTACTATTAACATTTCTTTGTTCTATTGTCGATTCTTATAATGATTATTTTTTCGAGAATTTCATTGTAATAATTCTGAAAAGTACGCTCTATTTTCTAAACAGTTAATAGCCAATTTATAACAAAAAAAATTTCTACATAAAATTTTATTAATTTGTAGGTAATCACCAGATTAAAGACGATTAGTTTAAACAAAGTAAGATTACAAATGTTTTATTCAGAATTTGATGTATAAGATTTCATTCCTGTAAAATTATATTAAGAAATATTTATCAAAAAAGACTTTAAAAAAATCTTTAATAAATAAAGCTAGCATTCTAAATGGTCAGAATTTGTTATAAATTACAAATATTTTTGCAAGCAAATTATTTACATTATCTTTCAGAAATGCTTAAAATTAAATCTAGAATTCCAGCCTTTTTTTACGTAGTCACTTTATTTGTTTCAGTGCAAATATTTCTGGAAAGTTTTAAATGTCTGGTAACTTTCCAATGAATTAGAATGAAGGAATAAAGATTTTAACATTTCTCTTCTGATTTTGGGATGCTTAAAAAGCAATTAATTATTATTTTTGATAGATTTTGAGAGCCTCTTCCAATATTTTAAAATTAGAATTATAAATTTTAATGAATGTTTAATTATAGGTAATAAAAGCAGCCGTTTTCATAAATCATGAAAAATAATGATGATACTCACAGCTTGCTTAAAAATCAAAACCCAAATTTATTTTTAGCATGAATATATCGTTCAAACATTAAATTTTAAAGCTAAGAAATAGTAAGTTGTCATTTTTTAAATATTGCGTTAAAATTGTACGCTAATGACTAGGAAGTATATATGCCAGAGGTTCCAATCATGGAGGAGGAAGCAGGTTTGAAGAAAAAACAGTGTTTTGTCACTTTTCAATGTAAAATATAATGACAGATCGAAAAAAACAACAATCCAAGGTTCAATTTAGTTTTTCTGCACTGTGGCGGATTGGGATCAAAATTGTAACAATTTTTCTGAAACGCCAATAATCTTCCCTAAACCATTCTATCAGAAATGGAATTTCAAGTAATTCTTGATTGAAAAATTTATCATTCGAATAAAATTATAAACGCATATTGTTACAAAATTATAAAATTTTATTAAGTTAAAGAATTAATGATTTAAAATGTTAAAAATTTAAGCAACGGGGGAAAAGAATAATATTTTCAATCGACTACTACTAACACATGAAGTTATGCAAACTCATTCGAGACCTCTTAGGAGTGTTACTTAAAAAAATGTCGCCAAAGCAGGGTTCACAAAACTCACTGGCGCTAACAATAACTACAGCTGGAGGAAATCTCCTGACCCTAAGGGGCTAAAGCACAAAAGGGAAGGGAGTTTTATGAGGCAATTACGGTTATCCGGGAAGTTCAAGTGGGGTACGAAATTCAAACTCGTTGCTGCCCAGTAAGGAAAGGTTTAAAAAAATCTTGGTTATTTGCAAGCCTAATCATTAACGATTCTAGAATTTTCATTTCGACTCATTATATTATGCTAGAAATAAAAGACAAATATCAGAAAGGATATAATTAAAAGTAAGTTACATTTTTAAGGCATATATACAATTGAAAAATGATATGTTGAGAACTAGAGCACGTATAATTAAAGACATCGTTGATTTTTCCATTAATAGACCTTTATTATTTTGCAAAAAAGCGAGATTTTTTTAAACATTGATATTACTATTAAACAAAGTGAAAAATTAAATTTCACGCAAGGAATTTCAAGTCTAGAAATGATATACTAAAAAAATAATAAAATTTGAATGTATCATACTAATTAGTGTAACGTTCATTCATTTATTATGCGATAAAAAGCAATTTTTTATTATTTGCTTTCATTTTGAGAATAAAGAATGGTTACATTCTTTGATATTATTTGAATTTTCATTCATTCATTCGTAATAATTAATATTCTTTTATTATTTTTATTAATTAAATTCTTACTGGTGAAATTAATAGAACATATCTCTTTTCGTTTTCTTATATATTATATACCATTTAGGTTAGGATAGAGATTTTTTTACTTGAATTCTTCAAATAAAATGCAACGGCATAGCTTCAAATAAATTCAGAGAACTCACCCACGGAAGTTTTACAATGTGTTATGCAAAACTAGTACTCACAAATTTCTATTAATTCAAATTGGGGATGAAATATTTTGTCCAATAAAAAATCGATATTAGATTTAAATTAAAACAGCAATTACATTTCTTGCGCATTATGCTTTATATTAAGGAAATAATGTTTCGAATTAATGATTTCAACAAATGTATAAATCTCGATGAGAGATGAATACAAATAGTAAAGACTAAATAAAGAAATATAAATTTGAAATATGTAACAAATTTTAAAAGACACAGCCTTCAAAGAGAAACTATCTGAGCAATAAACATTCACTGAGTCAGACGGTAGTTTTGAATTCTGATGGGATTGTAATTTGTCGAAAGCATTTTAACCCTTTGCGGTCCGATGTCGAGTATGACACGACATTCAAGATTGTGCAACCTTTTGACGTTTTATTTATTTATTTTTCAAATTTAATTGTTAAAAACGCCTACATAATGATTAAAAGATGTAAATTAATTTTCTAAAGAAATTTGACTTAAAAGAGTTACATTTATTTTTATTTTTCAAGCAATAAACAAATCTTTGTATTGGGTGAATAATTTTGCATCTAATTATTTTTCAGACTGCAAAGGGTTAAGTATAGTTTACATTTATGGTGCTAAAACTTTAAGGATTTTTGTAAGATGGGAATTAAATCTACTGTGGTTATAATTCTAATGATATGATGTAAATAAATATAAAGACCAGATCAACGATTGCATAATATCTTACAGAAAATAAATCAAAATGTCAAATTTATGATTTATATTATAAATATATTATAAATATACATATGCGTTATAATACAATTGCAGAACATGTTTTTTTTATTTAATAAACTTTTCCTTCTTGCTTATAAACTTATATCTTCCTCTGCTTTTCCTGAATAACTAGATTCGTTATTCAGAAAACAAACCTAAATAAGATACTACCCTTATCCAACGAGTCAGTTTAAATTATATATATATACATACACTGAAGTCACAAAAGTCATGGGATAGTAATATGCAAATATACAGATGACAATAGCATCGCAGCGAAAAAGTATAAATGCGCAGTTCGTTTTCCAGAGCTTTCATTTGTGTTCAAGTTATTCATGTGAACAGGATTTTCGTGATTTATGGTGGCACGACGAGAATTAACAGACTTTGAACGGGGAATGTTAGTTGGAGCTAGACGCATGGGTCATTCCATTGCGTATATCGTTAGTGAATTCAACATTCCGAGATCCACAGTATCAAGAGTGGGCCGAGAGTATGAATTTTCAGGCATCCCATCCCATCATGGATAGCGCAGTGGGCGACCACCTGCACTTAACGACCGAGACCGCCGACGTCTGTGTAGAATGGTCAATGTTAATAGACACGCAACACTTCGTCAAATAACTGCAGGAATCAATGTGGGACGTACGACGGACGTGTCCGATAGGACTGTGCGGCGAAATTTGTCTTCCTTGGGCTATGACAGCAGAAGACCGACTCAAGTGTCTTTGCTGACAGCACGACATCGCCTGCAGCGATTCTCCTGGGCTCGTGAGCATATCGACTGGTCCCTAGACCGGTGGAAAACCGTGGGGGGGGTTCAGATGAGTCACGATTTCAGTTGTTACGAGCTGATGGTAGAATTCGAGTGTGGCGCAGACCCCACGAAGCCATGGACCCAAACTGTCAGCAAGGCACTGTTCAAGCTGGTGGTGGCTGCATAATGGTGTGGGCTGTTTTTACATGGCATGGACTCGGTCCTATGGTGCAACTGAACCGATAATTGACTGGAAATGGTTATGTTCAGCTGCTTGCAGATCACTTGCAGCCATTCGTGGACTTCACGTACCCACAGAATGATGGAATTTTTATGGATGACAATGCGCCATGTCACCGGGCCAGAACTGCTCGCGATTGGTTTGAAGAACATTCCGGACAATTCCAGCGCATGATCTGACCACCTAGATCGCCCGATATGAATCCCATCGAGCACTTATGGGACATCATCGAAAGGTTCGTTCGTGGCCAAACCCCTGCACCATCCACACTTTCCCAATTATGGACGTCTATACAGACAGCATGGCTCAATATTCCTGCAGATGAACTTCCAACGACTTGTGGACTCCATGACACGTCGAGTTGTTGCACTTCGCCGGGCAAAAGGAGGACCGACACGATATTAACAGTCATCCCATGACTTTTTTCACTTCAGTGTATATATATAATTCCTTAATTTCATTTATATCCTAATTATTTTCTAATTTTTTTTATTTTAACTTTTTCCATGTAGTTTTATTTTAAAATTGCATCGTATTTTCCACTTCCTAAATTTACATTTAATCCGCATCCTTATATCTTTCATTAATTATTTCTATCAAGTGCTGAAACAAGCAGTCAACATCCTCACTTTGAAATCGCAAGGATAAATGACATTTATTTCAAAAATACCCTCTTCTAAATTAAAATATATCAAAGAAGTCGTTACAAAAATATCTTAGCAGAAACTCTAAAGGAAAAACTTCAGGCTCTTTCAGTTAGTGCGAAGAGACAGATTCTTCTGTGGTCTCCATTTACAAATTTTTCCTTCTACTATCCATTCTTTAAAAAACGTATTGAATTCCCAAATTATCATCGACCAATCATTTGCAAAATTATGTTACTTATGTTTATAAGAACAATATTACATTTATAATAAGTTATAAATACATTTCAAAACAGCAGTTTATATCAGAGCATGCTACAAAAAAAAATCAATACTGCATCTTAACTTTTTATAACTCTCTTCTTACCATCTTCAAAAGATTTTTTAAGAGGTTTCTAAGAAATATTTAAAAATCATAAATATATTAATCAGTTACTTAAAGTTATATTTTCATTTGAGATAACTTAATATTTCTGAAATACATTAAATCTATAGTAAAATATTTAAATTCAAAAGGTGTAAATACGCTTACCACTGCTCATTCACGATATAATGATTTTCTAGTGATATTAAATGATGTTGTTGTTATTGTGTCAAATGGCACTTGTCATGTACAAGCCCGCCGCTGACCCAGCAGCAGATTAAGCCGAATGAAGCGTCTCTTGTATTTGAGTAGAGCCAACTAGAGCCAAGAGTACGACTTTGCTACACACTCACCACATTCGCTTGCACAACCCCTTTTTGCAGGGGGGCACAGTCACACATCTCACAGATAGCACACAGAAGAACAACCATGCCGGAACCGGGACTCGAACCCGGGACTTCCAGAACACGAGGAAGACGCGCTACCTCTGTGCCAGCAAGCCGGCATATTAAATTATAACTTTTATTATGAAATTTTATCTCAAGAAAAGGTTTGCAGTCATGAAAAACCACTGTGTCGCGTTCCTTATGTATAAGATATTTTTATATTTGGTTATCATTTTTTTGCTATTTTTTAAAATTTGAATTCAACATTCATTTTTAAAATGAATAACATTTGTTGATTCAAATTGGAATTTTTTAAAATCTGGAATGTTCCTGTAATGCCCTTAGTCATATTTTGACTTCATTTTTGATTTATTGATTATACGACATTTTAGTTCGTATCTTAAAAAATATGCTGACAATATTTTTAAAGAAATCCCTTTAAATTTCAATAATTTTTTTTGCAATGTAGCAATCCGGTTTAGTAAATGCAAAATGAGCTTCCAATTTTGAAGTAAAATAAACCAAAATTTCAGTTCTATGATTTCTATCTAAAAACCTGTATAAAGTTGTTTTAAATCACTTACAATAGAATTATAAGTAATCGAGAAATCGATGACATCCCCACCCTTAAAACTCAGTGATATGTCTACCATTTCAAATTTTTCCCCGATAGATCAATGGCAAGACAACCTCTTATTTCATAAATTAAACGGCAAATCAACGAAATTTTTATGTTTTAGTATTAACATTATCAGTTTATTATAATAATATAACTAAAAAAAATTATTTGTGTATGCCCCGGAATATGCCTTATTCTTGGTTAAAATATGCAAAGTTAATTTTTAAAAAAGAAAAGAATAAATTTATTGAAACCTAATCAAAACTCTGATAATCCCGGAGATTGTTTTCTTTCGACTGGCTAGAATTCACAACTATAAATATTGAGGGTGAGAAATCTTCGTTTACTTTACTCAAGTAAATACTTTTCTCGAGTCGCATTGCTCAAACAACCACTTTTCTGTTACTTAACCCAAATGTAAATCGAATTTCTAGATTCAGAAACAAGATAAGTCCATCCAGAATCTTCTATCCAGACACGTTTTTTTTACGATCCGCGTATAGGAATGAAGAGACATCTGATGCTTCGCAACAGCGGAATGTAGAATGGTCCAGGTTTTATTTCCCCGTCACTTCTTCCGTTTATTCTGGGATAATAACTTTCGACTGCAATTCTGGAGGAGTTTCCACACTTTTCTTACAAGATTAAACCATTTCCGGAGATTTAGGGCGATGGATTTTGAGGAGACTTAAAGCATAATGAAATGGGAATTGTCTCCTTTAAAGAGAGAAAGACTTCACTGCAGCGAAGAGTATTTTAAATGAACATTTGATTCAGATTCATGAAAAGTAATAGTATAATTCCGAGAGAAAACTGCAGTGATTGGATTGTTAAAATTTCAAATATGTCTGATTAATCTGGGGCTCTGTATGTATATCCATGATTGTTACATTAGATTTATAAAGAGGATTATTCCATCCATTGTCTTAATTTTAAAATCAGCTTATCTTGCTACAATCTAAAGATATTTTCCATACATAGCGACAGAGATATGATTCCAAAAGAATCAAAATAATGTTTTAGCAGAAATATATGTGCATTATGTTTCAACTTCCTTAATTCAAGACCAGTGATTTACATTAACTATAGGTTCAAAATATAACAATTTTTCGTAATTGAAATTTCCTCGCCTGCATAAATTAAGAACTATGTTACATAAATTTTAATTATATTAATACTTTATGTATATAAAATTAGATTCTTTAGATTATATTCTTACACAAACGTAATTTAAAATTAAACAATAAACATCAAGAACTTTATGGCGTAGTTTATGATAGCTTTTAAAATATACAAAGATTTGGGAAACGAAATACAACTTTTAAATGTCATCTCCGTTATGACATAAACCGTATCTTGTGTAAATATACAATATGTGTCAATATAGATTTTATAAATATAGAGACAAATATATTTTATGAATTTTAGAAAAATATTCGATTATGTGGTATTTAGAATAGCATAGCCCGAGAATATTGAAATTCTTCTCAGAGTCACTTGTTTTAACAAGTCTAATTAATATGCACTGGGAAAAGTTGTTAATTTTAAATAAAGAAAGAAACTTTTTTTCTCAGCGTATAATCATTCCGCTTTAAGATTTAAAAATTGTATTTTAATTTTGCTGAAATTCCTCGTCAAATAATTTATATAAAAATTAAATGGGTAATTTTAATAATATATATTATAATATTATAACAATGTCTCATTCGATTTTTCGCACCATTTGAATAGACAAATGGAGAATATCCATTTCTTCAATGCTGTTTCAGTTTCCTTCGCTTTTAATACTTTAGTGGTATACAACTTTTTAAATAATTTTCTATTTACAAAAGAAGAACCTTGCCCCTTAAATTTTATATTACATACACATACAGCGAAATAGAGTGCATCAACCTCATAAAATTGAAACATATAGGAATGCGTGCGTAACCTTCAGGACAAATTGAAAAATGTTACTTCCCCAAAAATGAAAGTATTCCTGTATCTCCCATCGATTTTAGAAGCTACCTCATAGTTGATATTATTATGTCTACGATTTCTTGCACTTTAGAGCATTTTAGATAAGGCTGTGTCTCTAAACTGGTTTCGGATACACTAAATCGAAGATATTTCTTTAGATTAGAATATTTTCCCTTCTTTATTTGCTTACCTGCTTTTCTTTTCCAATTTCTTTTTATACAATGCTGCCTTTAGCTAGATATTGTTTGTTGTTATGCAGGAGGATATTTTGATTTCATGTGAATCTTTTAGAGAAAAAATGTGAAAATTTATTCGTATTTTTGTTTAATCTGCGGAGGTTTTGAATAAATATCCAGGAATGTATATGACATTTAAGAATAATATTCTTTATGGCGACAGGCAAGATGTATATGGCGGAATATCCATCCTGTTTTTATTATTCAGGGTCGTACATTTAGCATTCATTCCAGTTAATTTTTAGCTTAATATGCCATATACATGCTTTAAACGAATATTAGATGACTGAAAGGCACTTTTGCAGATTATTCACTTAGGGTTATTAAATTAATGTACATACAATGAAATACTATTGTAAAACGTTAAGTATCACAAACGTTAAGTATTTAGATCAATAAAACAGAATGACTTTTTCTTGGTAACAAAAAAAAAATAGCTGTGCTTTATAAATTATCGATGTCAAATTACGATACTGAGAAATAAAATAAATGAATATCTGTATAGCAAAAAGTAATGAATGTAAAAATGCCTGAAATATTTACTTTTGTAAAACTATTAAATAAAAGACATTTAATCGATCTCATTATCGGTCAAATTTGAATGCGAAATTGTGTCATTTAATATAAAACGATTTTGACACCACAATTTTGGGTATGTAAATGTACGATTTAAAAGAACGAAGAACTAAAAGATACGGAATTTCTGTTTTCGTGACGTGGGATTTGACCATGAAAATAATATACTGCACGATTGCCCAATCTAAATATAAGTATAGTAAAATAATAATCTATGTTTAAATGTTTCTTCTTGGATATAAACAGCATTTCATTTCCCCATCCTTCTACTTCAAAAAACGCTTATGGAGAAATATTGGAACTAACAAATATATAACGAGATTAGAATTTAAATGATTTGAAGTTATGACGATGCAATGTTCTTACTCAAGACAATTTTAAACCATCGTTAGTGATCCTCCCAAAACTTTCTGGTATAATACCCAATAGATTTTTTATGCGAGAGAATACCTTAAATAACCTTGATAACCTTTTTTTAAGCATTTTTAATGAATCTATCGTACCATCTTCGGTGAGTGTTTTGGAGAGTGGCATGCTGTTAAAAGCAAATGAACATCGAATTTGCATTTTAGATGCGTTTTTCTCAAGCGATTAAAACAAAGTTTTGACGAATAAAATTAGAATTCTTAGTCACAAAAATCCCGTACCAGATTTCATGTATGCAAGACAATTTGTTTCTGATTCATTGAGTTTAAATATTTCTGAAAGTGAAGACCGGCTGTCAATACACTCGTTTCTAGATTTAGCTCTAAATTCGACAGATTTGATGTCAACACAATAGATAAATATATACACCGAATCCTAGCTCCTTTTATTTTGATGTTGCAGCGTTCAATTATATTCGATCAGTTGGACAGATGAACTTCTTCCTAACAGATTTTACTTAAATTTTCAAAAAAAATCAGCAAATTTGGCCCTATACTAAATTTTAAACATTTATTTTAGAGCGGTTTTTAAATACCTACTTCAAAAACAGACAGACCGACGGTTGTTTACAAAATTGTGTTTTTGGAACTAGAGGAGTCCTAAAACGTAATGATACGGCAAAACCTCGGGTGAGAATTTTTTGACGATTACTCTACTCTCGTTTGATGATTCTATCCTTAATGTAAACAATTAAGTAATACAAAAAATGGACTACATCGACTCTAATTTTACTTTCTAAATTCCAAAGATTTATCTTTCTGTCTAAAGATTTATCTATTTCTAAATTCAGAAGATTTATCTGAGGCATTCATACCGCTTTAACATAAGATCATGTTATTTAAATTTGCCCTATTTCACAATAGAATAGATATTTGAAAGAGTTAGAATTCTTTCTTAAAAATTTTCAGTTACAAAATTAGGATCAGCATCGGGTCAATATCGCGATAAGGAGGACTATAAGATCAAATGTTTTAATCATATTAATTTGTTGTTGTTATTCTTTTTAAGCCATGTCTGTGGAATAGATAGTTAAAAACACAAAGTATTTCCTTAATTATGAAAAAAAAAACAATTATTTCTAAGGAACCATCTTTGTGAACTAGCTGGTTACCAGAGGTAAAATAATATTGCTATGAAGTGATATGAATGCGCTCTATTAAGTTTTTACAATAACTTTTTACTATGAAACTCGAAACGTTTACATTTTATTTAGAATAAAAGATAGCACAATTGGTGTAAAAATAAGAATTTTACATTTTCCAGTCTTTAATTTCAAAATGGCATTATTGTAAAAAATATTTCAGTGTCCTTTTCGGTTCCATGAATTTAAAATTAGCCATTTATGTTTAATGTCCATTATGCAATTGTATAAAAAAGATGGAAATAATGAAACGTCAGTTGATGATAGTATAAATTCCAAGATTGGAGCATAGATATTATGTTTACTGCCAAAGCCCAAAATGCTCACCAATATTTGGCAATAATTGCATATTCTTCGAACTACTAAGAGATGCTCACTCTGAAATTTACTGATGTGACGGACTTTATCAAAAACCTTTCAAACATCTTCCCAATATAGGGAAAAGAAAAACATGTGACAAATTATAATTGTTTCCTTTGAAATAGATTTTAAAGCAAAAACTTTGTGACAATCCTCTGTAACCATAAACTACATTATACATCTCTAGCATTGTTTAATGAAGCATCGTTTGCATGATTACTGTAAGAGGATTTCTCTCAAACTGAATGACGTTAATCAGTTAATGTAAGAATCATTTGCGAATCTATTAAATCTTGAATCTTTGATATATTAAACCATTTAGTGAAAGATCTCCTTTTGGGATATACATAAAATGTATCATTTGTCACAATGATATAGTTGGCGTCCTATTAATACGAATGTGTCTTATTTAATAAATGCGTTCCTCCATATCACGTTAACAAAGGTCCACTTCAAATCCGTTACTATTTCGGTCTCAGAAGTATCAATTTATGTCTATTTACAGATATATACTCACTCGTAATGGGGTTATGCAGTAAACTTAGCATAATATTACATTTGGTTATAGAATGGGAGACAACTTCCAAAATAATTTTTTCTTGAACAGTATTTTGATAAAATATTTTTAAAAAATCAAATTGTAAGTATTCGAAATAGTTCCAAGCAATATTTTACTAGAATTATAATTGTATTAAAATTAGTCTGTCGAGGAAAAGAAAATTAAGTTTCGATAAAATATTAATGAACGATTTCAACAAACGAATGAATAAATTTTGGTGAGTGATATTTCATTCTGTGACTTGAGAGGGAGTCCGGGCTTCAGCAATAAGTCTGTTAATTAACAATGCTTGTTAGCTACAAATTTCACAATTAAAAATCATTCTTATCGCCTGAGCATTTGAAATGTTTTTGATGAAATACATTTTGTTATTTATTTTTAACATACAATAGTGAAACTTTATTTCATCTGAGGGAACAATGAATACATGGTCGGAAATTTTTCGGTTAAGTAAGATGGTTCTTACTACACAAACACATTTCATGCGTCTTAGCTATAGCATTGCGGACAACATGTCTTAACCCCATAGTGCATCGTGTTACCAATTGCCTATAATATTTTTTTTTCTGTTTAAAGGCTTTACATGTCCGTCTCAAAAAGGCAACAATGAGTAATTGGAAATTGTTTCTTAAATCCTTTTTGATAAATATTTGTTGAAATGACCGATAACTGACAATAATGGTAATAGAATTTTTAAAAAATATTTTTGAAGTTTGAAAGAGTACAGAAATGGCTATTGTATGAATAGTGCCACCCTTAAAAAATACTATTGAAACAGTTTTTCTTCCCATTGTAAAAAAGTATATTGGTAAAAGGAGATTATTAGTTTGGGATTTGAGATGTTCCTTAAATCTAATTCAACTCTTTGGAATTTGATATATTTCCTTTAACTCGACAAAAAAATGAATTTTTAAATTATATGCAGCTATTTAAAAATTACACTTTTTAATAAAAAAATTATTATTTAATGTTAAAAGAATAATATTTGTTGGAACGGGGATGATAATTACTACTTAATTGTAGTGGAACTTTATTCAGAAATATTGAAGTTTTATACGCCAAATTTAGGAGATACTTATATGTCTAAATATAAAATAAAATTTAATTTTTAAGGAAATTTATTCGTAATTTTTACGATGGTTGCTTTATTATTTAAATCCATATTATGTTCTTTTGATAGAAGGGCAAAAATGAATGTGCTTTTGATTCCACTGTCATATGATCAAGATCTTTGAAACTATCGGATAAAAAGTATAAGCGAACTAATTTAAAATTAATTTTGCACACACCTAATTTATGCGGAAAATATTTCTTTACTTCATATGTTCGACAACTCAACTTTTTTAATTATTAAGATAAAAAGTTTACAGGTTCCATTAAAATGTAATAAACAAAAATTAGTAAAATATGATACAGCACATTAAGTACAGAACACTTTTTTCTAAGATTTTAGTACATATTAATATTAGAATTGGCTTAAATAGATCAAAAAATCATTATGAACAGGTTTTAGTAAATTAAACATATTTAACCACTATAAGACAAAGATAGAATTTAATTCCACTAAAAATATTTTTTAAATGCAAGCATATTGTCAAAGAAAAAAAATGAAAAGTGAAGATGAATTTTTTGAATTAACCATTTCCTTTTTCCACCGCTTAGTGAAATAACTGTAAAATTAAAAGTAAATATGTCGCTATATTAATTGAGAAACAATGGAAAATAGTTTTTTCCATCATTTTCAGATGTTTTTATCTTTCTGATTTATTAATTAAGAATCACGTATATAAAAAAGTATAGTCTTTCATCTAGAGAAACTAAACAATGATGGTGAAGAAACTGAAATAATCTAAAAGTCATTTTCTTACCATTAATTCTTTTTTACGATGTGGTTAATTGATTCTAATTAAAAGAATTATTCTTTCATGCTGTTTTTTATACCAGAAGACTTAGAGAATCCACATTATGTTTGGGAAGCCTTTTTAAGATCAATTTAATTCTCAAGTTTCTAACATTCATTTTGTAAAATATTATTTCAATTTAATAGAATTTCGTTTTTAATTGAATTTTAAACAAAATTCCATTATCTTCTTCAAAAGTAAAGAATGTGAGTAAGCTATTTTAATCAAAAGGTTGATTTATTCACGCTATTTTAAGATGCTTGATAATTCTCACTATCTATAATATTTACTAATATTCCATTTTGATTCTCAAATTCCTGAAATTCGTTTTGTAGAATATTATATAAATTAAAGGTTTTTCTTATTTAAAAAATGATTTTAAATATAGCTTTAGTTATTTTTTAGCAGCAAAATAAAGAAATATTTGAAATATTATATGTTTGAAAAACATAAGCCTTACAGAGTACACTCTAGATTATGAAGCTTTATATGGCGAAAGTGCAAGCCGTATTAAAAAAAACGAACAGGCAAGAACTCTATGAACTTGTTTCTTCGCCCAGGAATACCAGAAGTTTTTATACTAAAACTCACTGTAGTAATGCTTATTTTTTCACTTCTTATTGAGTATTTGCCCTCCATTTATCTCAAGTCTTGTAGAATTTGAATATGGCTGCCACTGCCCGGTAAATCATAGAAGTAGTCGCATGTTCCAAGAATTTATTATGGAAAAAGAAAATTGAAGGGTATGAAATCCCATTTTAACCTACTGGGATCAACAAGAAAAACTGCGAACCCTTTCACACTCACAAGACAAGATATAACAATTAGAACGCTGCTCTTCTGATGTCTCAAATTATATTTTGAACAGAATACATAGGAGGATCTTAGCAGGCACCTACTTCAAATGTTGCCACGATGTTGCAAATGCAACGCCTTTCCATCTTCACTTAATTATTATAAAAGAAAACTAGGACGGATAATATGGAAGTCGGATATTAGCTAACAGGATGTTCAGGAATGCATTGTATTGTAATAAGTATTAATTTTTTTAAAAAAAGTTTTAGTTATTTTGAGCATAAAGAGTATGATTCCTTGTAATATTTGTTTTCAAAGCTCTTTATAAAAAAATCATCCACATCAGCTCGTATCCGTGGTATCTACTGTAGCCATCCAGCAAATATCTACATTGTAGGTTGAAGATAAAACCTTTAGTCATGGCTAAAAATGTAAGGAATAGGAATACCAGTTAATGGCTACATTATTTCTTCATTTAATTCTAAGATGTGACTTCTGAAACAGTCCCTTTTGCATATTCATAATGGAACACAATTATAATTAAAATATCCATTTTATATTACTTGAAGATATTAGAAACAAAAGAATTTTTATACCTAAAATGAAAAGAGAATCTTCTATTATCATTCTGAGTAAGAAGCCTTCTGTAGTGCTGAATAATGCATAAAGTCGAATACATGTATCTAAAGTCTGCTAACCCCGCAAAATTGAATAAAATTTTTAAATGGGTATTTTTCAGTAACAAATATATTTCCTTCAGTGCAACCCAAAATAGATAAAATAGTTTGAATGGCGAAGTGGAATGCATTTCAATGCATCCTTTCTGAAGAAAGCATTAGTTTGGTTGTTGTTGTTTTCATTGAATTGAAGTAAAATGATAGTGGAATAAACCTTTAAAATTTTATTGCAGTTATACATTTAAAAAGAAGGAATACCAGAAGAGAAAACTTTACTTTTAAATATAAAAGAGTTTTCAACCAATAAAGTAACGATGTTTCAAAGAAGTAAAATGCTCAAAAAAATTGGTTTTAAAATCTTAAAATGATTTAGTGAGAATTAGAATAGAATCTTAAAAAGAGATCATACTGCTTGCAAATAATTATGTAAAATAAAATATAATGCGTTACCAAATTACTCTATCAAAAAATGCTTATACAACTACAAAAATATATGACATAAAAGTTAAACTGAAACAACATAAATCTCTTTAGTTGCGAAATAAAAAAAACACACCTTTAATATTGTTTCACTTACAAATAATGTTAGTTACTTATAAGTAAAATATAATCACACTATATGACTATTAAGATGCTAAGAGTTGTTAATTTAGGTTTTCTGGTATTTTTTGAAAGTAAAAGTGATTCCTTTTCCTTAAATTTGAAAAAAACATATCACTTTTTATAGTATTTACTGCACCATTTGGTAAGGAAACCCAATTTTTGTAAATTGCATTGTGAAAATGAGTCGACATCCTAACTACAATCTCAGGTTTTAATTTTTTAATGTCAAAATTAGAACCATTAAGTATTTGTTTAAAAAATTAAGATGAAATCTCCAAAATTATTATCGGTAGAATTGTTCTGTGAATAAGATATCTACTGCTAAAAATACACATGACTTTTCTGCATGCAATATTAATTTAATTTATACGTTAAAATATAAACTCTTCGGAATATAATTTGAAATGCATATAAATATCATATTAAATTCCTCTCTCAAGGTGTAGTAAAATGTATTTACACGTAAAAAAGACACATTTCATATAATTGAAGACTTTCTGTACTTGAAATATATGTGATATCATAAGATTGCGTAATAGTCTGATAAAACAAAGCTATAATAAATTTTGGACTGATTGTGCATTTTCCTATATAAAATTCAAAGTTTAATCTATCATAAGGTATAAAATTCTATAGAATTATATTTAATCCACAATATAAATTAAGAAAAGCTGTGTTATGTATAACAATCTCCTAGATTGCAAAAGGATACAACTTTGGGGTAGATTAAAATGAAAACATTTGAATGCAACACTAAAGGCAATATCATATTTTTAATATATGCAATAACTATACAATGATACAGCCGTTCAATATCCGTGTGATCATTTTTTTCAATACTAAGTGTATTTTTTTTCTATTTGTCTTCAGTCAGCTCAGTTTCATTCTCGAAAAAGGAAAACGAAAAGGCAAAACTCTACGAACAAAGAAATGAAGATAAAAGAATAATTCTAGAGGATTTAGATAGCTATATGTAGAAAATACCAGATTAACATATGTCCACTAAAGTTTGGAAACGCATTTCAGGAGATCTGGCATGATACAGATTACCATTGCATGGAAGCTGCCGACACGGAATAACATCACATAATTATTACGTGCGTCAACAGAGCTTTGTTTCTCCCTTTTTTTACTTTACTTTGCATGAAGTATACACGACATACTAAAAATGTCAAAAAGTTTTATGAATCTTCATAATTTTAAACCAACCCGAGTTCAAAAATATTATATCTCTCATAAATATTATATTTTGAATATTATATCTCTCAGTTGGTTTGTGGCAAAGATAATTAAAAAATGGTTAAGCATGCCAGATGAAACTTGGTGTATTGTTTTTTTTACACGAAATGTGTAGATCCTAACAAATTTTGAGCAAAATCTATTTAATGGAAGTTGGTCTGGCTCTCAAGTCACACAATAGTTACAAAATTAAAAGATCAAAACGAGTAAAATTCGATAAACAATTTTAAGCTCTATAGTGATATGCTCCTGTCAAAATTTGAGCCAAATGCAACAAGAGTTGGACCATCTGTCGGTCTGTAATGTCAGAAACATGCATATGTGATCAACTCAAAAATTCAAGGATTTAAATGTATCAAATATGGTTTGGGATTTTGAAACTATAACTGTTGTTTTGAGTCAAGTTTTGGTTTTGAATCAGTTGGGAAATAATATCTCTAAAATCTTTATCAGAAAACATGCGAGAAATGTTATCAGAGGGCATGCGAACATGTTTATCAAAGAGCACATGATAAAATTTATTAGAGTGTATGTGAAAATTTTTTGGGAGTTCACTCCCTCTGGTTCAAATATAGTTGAATTGACTTCACAATTCGATACAAATCTGCGGGCATAATTGGATCTATCTCGATACATACATTTTTGAATTATTGCGTTGGCACTACCAAACAAACATATAAATCAATTCCTTATAAATAAGAATGTATAGTCTAAATAGTTTTCCTCAAAAAAGGTTGGAATGAGACGACTTGGGTTGACATTTATAAACTGTTTTTAAAGTTATCAAAATTTGGTCTTAACAGATACTCTCAAGTTAATGAAACCATTATAAGCCACCATGCATTACTACATAACAAATATCTATGAACTCATATTTACTTAATAGTATGTATATAAATAAGAATAATTGCAAATTAAAACACAAAAAGTCTTAATATAGTAAGTTTGCAAAACAAGCAATCTAATTTGTTATCATTCACAATTTGTTTAAGTCTTATAAGAGGGAGTTACAATCTGATTGGTCAAATCCTAATGATAAAAATGACGTCAAG
This sequence comes from Argiope argentata, assembly GCA_026289955.1. Classification (NCBI taxonomy): domain Eukaryota; kingdom Metazoa; phylum Arthropoda; class Arachnida; order Araneae; family Araneidae; genus Argiope; species Argiope argentata. The sequence continues at coordinate 1,330,144 of JAOUZG010038391.1, read as the reverse complement.
ATATAAATGTTTTCGGTAGAAATCAACATAACTTTTGAATAATTAATTAGCAATTTCTGTTACTCAGAATATGTATTATTTCATGGACGAGAATGTTACAGCACTTACACACCAAGGAAAAGAATTCTTATTACTGCTAGTTAATGAAATCCTTTAAGTACAAGGTTACTATTTTTACCAAATTAGGGGTATAAAGAAAACAAATGCGTCTAACGTGACACAAGTTAAGAATATTCTCAACTGGATGTTAGAATCTAAAATATATTTAATTGAAGTGGATACATAATGGTTCAAATTTTATTTGACGCGCCACTTGTTCATTTACCTATAGATTATAAATTTGAACTAAATTTCAAAGAATTTTTTATTGTTTATAACAAAGCCTGTGCACTAATGCTTAAATAATTTATCATATTCATAATGGAATACACCACAAATAACTGATTACTTTTTCATATAAATAAAACATACATTCTTGATATGTATATCCTATGCTTAGTGAAATAAGTTTTTTTTTGGTAAATAATAAATGAAATAGTCTCAAATAAATAGGTACTTTAGGTTTTAAATATATCTACTTCATTTTGGATATTGAAGCTGTAATGTAAAAAGTGTAAAATTTAATTATTTTTCTATTTTTGAAATTAGAATATAATTTCAAACGTATTTTGATAGTTTCAGAACTAGAACCTATTTCAAAAACCTAAATTTGATTTTAAATTTTTATTTAATGCCAAAAAGCCTTCAATAAATATGAATATTTATTAAGTAAAATGTTTACATCAAAATAATTCAGATTTCACATATTTCAAAGATGGGAGAAACAAAATTGAATTGCTCTAAATTTTCTGAACTCGTCTTTATTCACGAGCACAAAACGACCTTCTTGTTCCAATTGCTTTCAACTCATATTCAAAAAGCTCCCATTGGCACTTACCAACCATTTTCATGTATGTTTCGAAATCAATATATTTAAAATAAATATAGAAAAGCCATATTCCTAACTCTCAAATCAAGGATTTAAAAAATGTATTCTTCGAAAAAAGTTTAAATTCTTAGAATGATAATATATTAAATTTGTGAAAATTACTTAATTTATACAAAAGTGTTAATGGCTCGTTTCTTTAATATATATTTTCTGAATATAATTTCAACATTTGATTTGATTGAAATTTAATCGGAACATGAAATTACTAATTTGTATGAAATTTAAT
>JAOUZG010038391.1:1309481-1328920 GCA_026289955.1 Argiope argentata | reverse complement strand
TGAAATTTAATCGGAACATGAAATTACTAATTTGTATGAAATTTAATAGGAAATACGTAAGAAATATTACTGTTTTTTTAAATTACATTCTTTGTTAGTGTCTTACAAGAATTGCAATAATTTTAAAGGTAATTTTGTATTACAAAAAATGAATAAACTCCAGTTTCATTATTTATAGATACAAGCGTGAACAGAATGGTGCATATCATTCTTTGAAAATTCTAAAGAATGAACACAGAAAAATATTTTCTCCCAAGAAATGAACGTCTTTCTCTAACTTTTATCGATTTCCTATGTTTCTTTAATTTTCTTTTATTTCGATGAACTATTTTTGCTGGAAAAAGAAAGTTTTAGATAAAGGCATTTTCTTTAAACTTGGATTCGATATACAGATCTAAAGTTATTTCTTTATGTTTTTGATTTGACTTTTTCCTACTATTACTTTAAATTTTCTTCTTTGACATATATGTTAATAAATATTTTGAATACTTACATCGTAAAATATTGAAACATAAACATACGAATACATCAAATCGATATAATATTAAACATAAATGAGCTTTTTTTAAATGTATATTTTAAAAACACAAGAATCATAAATACTTAATTGAATAGAAACAATATCTCATGTTATGACCAGATTTGACCAACTTTTATACAGTTCTCAATTTGACTCAACACTACATAGTAAATTACAAGCAAATCTAGAAAATTTTAATTTTTATGTTTACATTTTGGTGGATTAATGGACTGTTTCAATGTACATACATAAAATAAACCAAATAAAATTCAAATTCATTAGTCTAACATAACAAAGATTGCTTGCCAAATATAATTCATCTAGCTCGTTTTAATTCTACATAAGGTTCCATAAACATAAGGTTCCAATTAAAAATATTAATTGGAACCTTATGTTTGTTTTTGACGATTCCAGGACTCTGGTTCTTTTTATAATAACTGAGCGAAATCTGAAATGCCAAATATTTCATGGGATAAAATCTTGATTATCGATATTTAATTAATTTGCTCGTATTTTATAAAAATAAGTATACCATTCTAATTACGAATCGACAATTGCAGTATAAACACTTATAACTTTCCTACATAACAAATTACATCTTATATACCTACATAAGTTACTAGAAAAAAATGAAGCTCCATGAGAAAAAAACTTTTCAGTCAGACGCAAATAGTTGAATATTATACATTATATATCATGTTGCGGAAGGACTGTATGTCGAATACCTAAAACATTTCGAGAAAAAATAAAAAGATGCTATTTTTTAAGCCTTTGCATAGGGAAAATGAATTCGATGCATTATTCGCCAAATAATATAAAGTGTTGCTTATTACTCAGATCATATATATCATTATTTTAAGTTGAATTATCTTAAAAACGAATTCTAAATCTTTTTACCACTGAGTAAATATTTTTAATAATCAATCACAAATAATGAGTAAATGTAATTTCGAAATAAAACAAAATATTGAATTGTGCCTGAAAAGAGTAAAGGTTTGATATTTTCATGTTTATAAAACTTGATCATACACCAAACCTTTTTTTATATTCTCTTTTTCTCTGTAATTTTTCAAATGCGATTCATTTATGCAAATTTGAAAAAATTCCTAAACCTTGCATAGTTTGAATAAAAAATAATTTTAAAATAAGGAGTCAGACAGACCCATAAATCATTTCAAAAACACGCACACAGTGCATTAACAGTTTTATTACATATGAGCGGAGGATAACGTTTTTACAGACATAATACAATTTTTACATATGTAACATATGGTGTAAAAAAATCAAAACTCTTAAAACTTCCACTTAAGTAAATTAATTGTTTAAAAAAACCAATTTCTTGTTATATTTTGACATTATGGTTTTATATTGTCCCTATTTACAAGTTAACTTTTTTTATATGCGATACTAACAAAATATACTAATAGTTTCTATATAATTTTTCACGCTCCTGTTTTTACCGCATTGAAAATGTTTGAGTGTACTGCGACGTTAATTTCACAGATTTTGTATTTATAATCTAAGAATACTGATTTTTTTTCAAAAACTTGGGAAATTATGAGAACTTATTAATTGGTTACTATTACTTCTGCTTTCGAATCAAAAAGTAAAGGGAAAATGTAATTAAACTTCTTATAATTTACACAAAAAAGAATACCTACAAGTTATTGAATACTTCAAAATAACTTTATGTGCCAAAATTTAAGAATAAAGATGTTAGATATGTCAATGGATTTAATGAATGTTTGAATTCTTGACCATAGACAGCAAATAATACATATCGACAGTCATAGTAAAAATCGAAAGTGTAAATGTTTTATGTATTGGGAAATTGTTTCACAACTTATAATATTGACAAATTACAATTAAAATTTACTGAATATCTTTTTAGCACTTACGCTGGAAAGATGATCCGCTAAAAGTTTTGTTACGAAATCACCAATAGTTTGTTATAGCCATTGGTGGACAATTGCCACAAAAGTAAAAAATGTTGTTCGTGACCACCTGACTGAAATTGATTATCGGAGCACAGTCTTGTGCCAAAACTTAATTCAAAAGATATAAATATTTTACTGATTTATGAAAAGATTGAATATTTGACATCATTATGAGTTACTGTGGGGAGTTTTTATTTCTGAATTTGTGAATTTCAGAAATAAAAACTCCCCACAGTAACTCATAATGATGTCAAATATTCAATCTTTCCAGCATAAGTAATAAAACATAAAAATAACTTTTAACCTTAAAAATTTGTTCTTTAAAATTTGTTTGCTTAAATGCAAAATGTTACTTTGTTATTTGGTAATAAATTCGTTTCGTATTTGTAATGGTTTTCTCGAAAACAGATCAAAATTTAAAATATTGAAATTCAACTTTTAGAATAATGAACTAAATACGATTTTTGAAATTTTCATAATAATTGCAGTCATATTAAAACAATAAAAATGTATAAATAATAATAATAATTCATTTTGAATATTTCAAGACGCCATTGTTATCAGTACATAAATAACACTGGAAATATGTCTAACTTTCAAGCATTTTCAACAATACCTAATATAATTTTGTTGATCTAGAGTTCGAAGTACCTATATCTACTGTGTTTTCGCATATTTACATTTTGAAAAATAACCTACAGAGTTTCTAAATTGTCATAATTATATAAAAGAAATATTGCAGAATATTTTCTTGAAAATAAATTTTGTATTTGAAAAAAAAAAAAAACTGAATATAATGAAATTACCAAATTCATAAAGAAATCAAAATGATTAATTTATACAATATTATAATTGGTTTTAAAATTTTTATTTATCGAAAAAATCTATAATTTTATCTTTTTAAATTATCAATGAATTTATAATTGTAAGTAATACTATAAATAAAAATCAATTACACATTACTGTTTAATAAGTACGCAGCTTTTGAAAGACCTATTATTACATTTTTAATAATTATTTGTTAGCTTATTTTGCTTTATATTCTGGTAAAACAATAACACAAAGGAATATACATATTACTTGAAAAAACTATATTCAGAGCTATAAAATAAAGACATATCTGCAGGATAAGAAAAATGCAGACAAAGAAATGCCTTCAGAATAAGAACTTCTTTTTACCAACATTCAGAAGAAGAAAAAGTTCTGTGAAAAAGTAACTATATTTATTCAGAATTAATGGAAAAATTATTTTTCATCAATTTGAAAGATATTTTTAGCTTCAGATTTATTAATTAAGAAGCTGCTGAATGAAAAAGTAGATTCTTTCCTCGGGAATAACTTGACAAGGTTATAGAGAGGAAGTTCAGATAATCTGAAAGCCATTTTCGTGCCATTAACGCTTTTTATGATCTGGTTAACCGATTCTAATTAAAAGAGGAAAATTCTTTTGTAGCTCTTTTCGGAGCCCTACAGGTCGAAGAATTCGTTTCGCTTTCAGGTTGCCTTTTGATTGAGATCAACTTGACGCATAGTTTTTCCTAAATTAGTTCTGAAAAAAGATTATTTCTGCAGAATGGTTTTCTATTCACTATCGAATGTTTCCTCTTTGGTTGATTTTTAAAGATTATTCCATTATCTTTTATCTTTGAAAAATATTTTTTATAGAAATTGTTGTATTTAAAAATATGAAAATCAGAAAATCATTAGTAAGGAAGAAAAAAATTAATTTTGAGAAGATAAGGCGTATTTTTTTTTATCATCTTATTTAATATTATTTAATTATGATTCTTATTATTCAAAGAAGTTTTTTTTTACTAACGAAAAATTCAGAATTCTCTTTTACTTTATTAGTTATAATAAATTAAAGAAATTACTGAAAACTTAAGGTCAAAAATATTTCTTTCTATGTTTTATGAAATCCTTTGACCTCGACAGCATACAATTTTATTGTTTCCCCTTTTTTTTATGTCAGAATTGCGTTTTGATGTTTTTCAGCGTCAATTGTTTTTTCTTGAACTAGTAAAATCTTATTTAAAAACAAAATTTTAAATGAAATTTAATATTTAAAATAGGAATTTAAAGTTATCTTGATTATGCTTCGTAAGTATATCAGCTTTCACCATTTAACATAATAAATATTATAAACTCTGGCTTATAAACGACTTCTATACTTCTTATAACTACTGAGTTGTGCAAAATTGCCAAACATATCGCATAAATCGTTTATATATCTCTATGAAACCAATCGCTGGGCCTAGAGCTACAAAATTTGTTGTATCTCATGTCTAAATACTCGCTAATTATAATCTTGATTTAAAATTACTTAGAATTTAATTTTTTAACCACTTCTAAAGTTTTAAAGCCACCATATCTATATGTAAATTTAATTATTTTTATTTTGACAGTTTTATTTTAATTATACCAGATATTTTTAACTGGATTTCTTACTCTCAATTATACAGAATTTCGAGGACGTACTTTAATCGTCAAGATTTTTTACCGAAATTTTGACAAGATCTCAACGTTTCAGTGCTCCTGAACTCGGAAAATTTATTTTCAGCTTTATATCTGAGCACACTACAGCTCAAAAGTTCTTTAATGTAATAAGATGAAATTTAGGCTAGATTTTTTTAAAAATAAAATTTTGAACGATATCCATCCAAAGAATGACAGCATGCTAAAGTACAAAGTGAACTTATAGCTACAAAAATCTGTACGGATAACATTTTGTACATCGATTCAGCATCTAAAATGTAGATTATTATTATTTAAATCAAGTTTACTGAAATGTTGATCATTTTAGGTGTGTACTTTCATGTGTGTATAAACCTAATGGCTTATAACAATGGAATTAGGTACATAATCTTATGGGTGCAAATATAGTTTCGAAAAGAATCTTAATGTCAACTGCGGCCAAACAGTGCCCAAAATACATGTTATTCCCAATAGACTCGGTAAACATTCTCGCTTCATGTGAAATATATTTCATAACTATTGTTCACCAATGTTCTGCAAATTATTCGCGATCTTATCAAAGGTCCACCAATTTATGCGGCGAAAGGGGGATTATTGGAGAGTATGCAAGAAAGTTTCGAGGAGACCATGCCCACTGTTATTAATTGTGTATACCAATTCACGAAATCGCAGAGGTTATTTAATGTTAAAAATATAATTAAAAAGTTAGGATAAGGAAATTGTATTTAACGCAACTTGTAATTATGTGTTGTAAAAAGATTCGACTGTCAGGATTATTTAGAAATTTAGAAGATGCAGTCAATGCTTTGCTTTCTATTAGTTATGTAACTATCAAAATAAGCACATTATATTCCTTAGAAAGAAAACATCGGAAATGATATCCCATATATCCATTGTAACTTGATAATTTAGGCCATTTCTGACCAGTTGAATTAGAAAAGACCCACACTCTCCAATATAGGCCGTCCTTTAAATATCGTCTTCTAACTTCGCTATGGAATCGATAACTCTCATTTCTATTACTAGATTAGAAACATAACTGCTACTGATTTTTATAATTGTTTATAAATACATTAGGGTATTCAGATGAATAAAATGGAAGATTGTTTAAATTACTAGAAATGGGACTAAAAGCTTAACAAGTTATAATTTCCATTTCATGGCGTTTAATTAAAAGAAAAGTAACAAAATAAAAATCTAATACTTTGAATAAAAATTTCTTCTTCCATTTTTGATAATAGTTCTACAAAACGATTTTCACAGTAAGACGCACTTAAGTCGAGGATGTAATGGATTAATATTGCATTGTGACAACATACTTCAATTATATGCTCTGAATTATTTATTTATGAATGAGGATAAAAATAATGTAACCAACATAGAATTATTTATTTGTTGCATCATGATAAAGAATGTCTATGACAGCCATAATTTTTTAGATATTCTTGGCAGTTAAGTAATTCTTTACATCTACTTCGACTACCTTTTAACTATTTCGGAAGAGGCCTAATCCAAACTGTTTCATCAGGAATTCTCATTGATATTTTTGCATCAGTTTTCAGTTTTTGCAACTTCGTAATTCTTAACCATTAAGTTCAGATGTAGAAATGCTGAAAATCTCATATTTCCGATTAAAAATATTTAAACAATTTGAATTTTAATAGATTTAAACTCATGAAGGCTTAGCTAAAATATTGAATATTTCATCATTCGCATTTTTATTTTTTATTTTTAATGCGTCGTTAACGAATTTCATCGTTAATAAATACATCAAGTACGAATGTGTATAAAAGAGAATGAAAATACAGAATGTGTCGTCACATTGTCGACATTCATTTTCGAAACATTGCTCATTAAATAAGATACTTTCTTACATTTTGTTTTGCTCGTTATGTGAATCGCTCATTAAACTATGTATATTTTATTATATCTACGATTTCATTCGTAAATAGCTTTATATTTAGGGACTTCGATTTTGATAATTATACTTATTTGTAAGCAAAATATATCAACGTCTATATTCTATCTTAGCATCCATTTCGATTTGTTAAAAATTTCCTCTTCAGTCTTAATTATTATGATCCATTTCCGACATTCCTCTCACAAATATCTGTTTTTATTTTAATAAACTAAATAAAATTTCTCTAATACCGAACATATTCCTTAAGTATATTTTAATAGTTTCGAGACTAAGTAGTTTGGCAGACTTCCTGTTTTCAGAAAACACACAGGAACAGATTCATGCCGCTTTATTTTCGGTTTGTTGCTTAATTTCCGAAATATTAAACTAAACCAGCTGTTTTTAGGAAATCTGCGAACTGGAAAAGCTGTTGACGTAAATCTGTTTTCAAAACATCTATGGAGAAAAGTTTAGTTTACGTGAATGATTAAAAACCCGGAAGGAGTGTTTGTCAGTTACGATATTCCTTTCTTTATTCTCCTTCCTTAATGTAACAGACAAATATTACTTATCATTCCGATTTCGGTAGTAAATAAAAATAAATTTTAAGATGAATATTTATAACCGTCCTGTGGATGACATATTTTATTTATTTATAAGAAAATTGCAGCTGGATGAAGGAATTTTTTGAATATTAAAAAAGAATTAGCCAAATAAATGATATATGGAATAATTATATTTTATAAGAAATCAAACATGTGAATTTAATTTCATGTATAATAATTCATTATATAAATTCTGTATCTGAGGAATAATCATTGGAAATTACAGAATATTACTGACATTTCCATTGCCTCAACATACTATTTTACCTCTACGTTTAAGGACGATTATTTTGATGCGTTTAGCAATATTTTTAGGAAAATAACAAAAAACTGTTCGCATTTTTATTTCCTCTTCCGTACTAATTTTTAGCCGCTAAATAAATATATTAATAGTTAGATAAGTATACATAGAAATAAATACACTGAAGAGCCAGAAAAACTGGTATAGCAGATCGTATACAAATAATAGAGGTTTTTCAATCCAACAGCGTTTAGCGATGTTGTCGACAGTGCATTTATAAGACAACAGTGTCTGAAGAGGATATTACATAGACTGTATATACTACTGCTGCCATTATAACTGCTTTATTGCTTTTTATAAAGGAAGGTTATCAATAGTTTAGTGATTTTTAACAGGTACTAATCATTGGCGCACATTAGAAAGGGAGCACAGCGTTTCCGAAGTAGAAATGATAAATGGATTTTTTCACACGGACATTTCTAAAGTGTACCTCGAATACCAGAGAATGAATTTCAAATTTCCGACAGCGGTGCGACCTGAAAAAGGCCTTGATAGAACGGTTTATCAACGCCTTAAAAAGGCCTTGAAAGAACGGGTTAATCAACGTCTGAAAAGAATCGTTATAAGAGATAAATATTTAAAATTTTGTCAAATTTGATCGCAGTCCCATCCAAAAACGTCAGTGTGAGCAATATGCAACGTAACTCAATTGATATGGGCTTTAGCATCCACAAACCAACTCGTGTACCAATGATGACTAAGTGGCTCAAAGCTCTTAACCTTACCCGGGCTCGCAAGCGCTGGCATTGAACTCTTGTATACGATATTTTCTGGTACTTTAGTGCATATATAAATAGGTACATAGAAAGGTAAATATATATCAATATTTATCACTACAGATGAACGTCATTTTGAAGTGATCGTAATGTAAATAAATATTTTAGTAAATTAGTTTTACCCATACAAAAATTACAACAATAGTAAATATGAATATACCGACTATTCCTAGACCCCATTATCTCAAATGTAACAAGTCCGATTAGAAAAAATGGGACGCAGAATGTGAATTGCGTCAGAGTGCATAACATTTTGAAATCTGTAGTTTTTATTAGTTCTAGTATCTATACATAGTATTAAGTGAAGTCTCCTGAAAGTACTATATGTTGGAACCACAAAAACGCAAAAAATAGTAAACGGATATTTCAAATATTTATATCAATTCGTAGAGCATTTATTGAGGAAGGTTTTAGTACATTGAAATCATATCAAATAAAAAGGAGAGTTTTATAATTGTGATTTTAACTGTGAATTTATTCCCCCATGCGTGAAAACCTAAAACTATCAAGAGCTGTGATAAGTATATGCTATTTAATTTCTTTGTTTCCGGCTAGTTTTAAACAGCGATTCAAATGTCATTATCCCAAAACAAGGAAATCCGACCTTGGCGGGAACACATTAGATGCCAAAAGCTTCGTTTGTTGCGTGATAAGGAAAATGAAGATGAAGGATACGTTAGATTAGCGAATACCAGAGAAATAATGTCCACACTTAGGGAAGAAGGGACTTTTGACGTGTGAAATAACCATGTTTAAATCATGTTGCACCTGAATTGCGGAGACAGAATCAATCTTCTGAAGAGCGAAACGATTGCCTGTGTTTTGTCTACAGACATATACTATTTTTACCTTTTTAACACTTTAAATATTTTTGAATGCATGCTATAAAAATTCGTTTTGTAGCTATTTTTGATAATTCTTAATATATTTTTTTACGTTTGATGTTGCGTAACAGGCTCATGTCATATCGGATGGTGGCTGGACTTAAGTTTAAAGGGTTTTTTTTCTTGGGTGCTATGCCATGGGCAACGCAATGCCGGTACTGTTAGTTGAAAAATAAACAATGTTTGAATAATTAATATAATTATATATTATATTAGTAATAAGTCATACTATTTAGGATCTTATTCATAAAGTGCACTGGAACAAAATTATCTAGAAAGGATTTTCTATTTCATTTGGCCAGAAAAAAAACTCATCAACTTTCAGAAAAAGAAAAGAAACAGTACAGAAAGATATTATAATAAACCGTCGCTAAGTACATCTCGAGAACGCAAATGCATGCCAAATTAGATTGTGCAAAAGAAACTGGAACATTATCACCTATAAAATTTTGAAATAATGGTTTGCAAAAGTGTACAAAAAAATTGGATATTTGTGTAAAAGTTGCTTGGAAGCATTGTAGAATAATGAAGTAATGGACTGAAACATTTTTAAATAATAAATGCATTTTCATAAACATATATCTCAAATTTTAATTTTTTACTAGAAGTGTTTAATTAACTATTTGTTGCTTTTAAATGTTTTTTTGTTTAATTGGAGGTTTCTTCTAAGATTTTCTTCTTAAGTGTTCATAGAGATAGGTAGATAAGAAATGTTTGTAAATCTAGTTTGAAAATTTACCAATTACAGTTATGTAATATATGAATGCTATATCTTTGTTATTTTGCTATTAGTAGTCCCTATATATATGATTCTCGATGCATAAACTCCTTGTATGCCAACAAGTATACCACAAGGCTATAAACGTTAGTCAGTACACAATTGATAAGGAAAGAAATTTCAAATAAAATGGACACAAGCACAAATATAAAGAGTTAAAAAAGAACAAATATAAAGAGTAAAAAAAAATAAACAAGGAGTTACAAGAAACCAAACAAATAAAATCCGCATATAGTGATGTAAGAATGGTGTAAATAATATAATAGAGAAGCATAATCAAATTAAAATATTTAATATATAAAACATAAGCATAAAAGAATATATTCAAATATAAGTAACCAAACACACAAAAATAAAGTCTAAATAATAAGGGGGGAAAAGCTATTAATTTTTGTACAAAAGGAAATGGATGATTTCTACTGTACAAAGGCAGATAAATGAGGATGTCAAACTATATTTATCTCTAGAAACCTATTTCTAAATTTACATCTTTCGGAAATAAATTTAATACATTCAAATATCAAATATTTAGTATCCTAGTCCATATATTATTGTGTTTATCTCTGTGAATGCTATAATTGTACTAATATTTAAATATATTTTACCATTAAATAAAATTTACAATATAATTAATATATCATATTACGGTGCTAGTAAAATAAAACAGTTTTAGTCATTTTAATACGATTTATCTGCAAACAATATATTATGACGTTAATGATTTTCGAATTCACATCTCTTATTTATAAAAAAAACGTTACGTATACATTTTATTTGTCATTAATTATAGTTATTATGAACAGAAAGACCAATGCATCAGCATTGGTTGTATATATTTTTTGAATCTCTACAATTTCAGTCTGTTTAAATTTTTTAAAATCACTTTCTCTATTAATTGTAAATTTTAACTTTTTTCGAAAGTATATTATTGCTCTTACAAAATACAACAAACTAACATAACAGAGATTAAATATTCAATGTATAGAAACCTGTAATAGTTGTTAGTTCTTATTTAAAGCAGAATTAATAGAGATTTGAATAGCAATCCAAACGTAGTGAATAAAGTTTTGTTCTTCTCTGAATTTTAAGGATATTATCATGTTTGGAACACTAGGATATAGATCTTGGAACTCTTGAAAGAATCTAATTTTATTGCATTTTATGCTATGACTTTCAATGTTTGTTTATAAAAATTTTATTACATATTTTATGCTCTATTATGTTCATTTTATGCTATATCTTTTTAATTTTGTTTATAAATAGATAAAATAATTGTTTGTAATTTTTCCAATTTACTTGGAAACAATTTAAGTCGATTCACACTGTATGATCTTTGTGTTAATGATTTTGGATTCAATTATGTGTTAAGTCATATTTTGAAATGAATAACATTTATTTGAATTTATTAAGATTTAAAATATAAACATATTTTCTAATCTATTTCTTCTATGAAAAGTTTCACTCTTTTGTCTCCTTTATTTATAGATAAAAATGATATGAAGTGAAGAATTATATCCGTAACAGCCAATCTGTGTGAAATAATGAAAGCTACTCCTGAGCTAATATTCCTCTCCCCAAATTTCTAGCGGGAAGCAATCTGACCGACAGATTTAACGTATATCCGAACTATATGCACGAAAGATCTCAATTGATCCGATTGACTCTGGAGTACTCTTAACCATTTGTAACCATTATCACAAGGAAAAGTTACTTTTTTAACAATAAAAAAAACCTGAGAACCATTAAATATAACACGGGGCGTACAAAAGTAAGTATGCAGCTCTTTACATACAAAAACCAAAGACAGAACAGAAGGAAAATAACCATTCCCGAACCGGGACTCGTACCTAGGATGCCCAGATCACGGGGGAGACTCGCTACCCACTGTGTCATGACGTCGGCCCAGGAATAGGTGTGATAGAAAATGCACACTTTCATATTGCTATTCGGATTAGTTTAACAGAAAAATATATTACCCTTACAAGCTAAAAATAAACGACAAAGTAAAATAACATTGAAAGAACGAAAAGCAATTATGAAAATGTAAAATAAAGGAAAGTAAACGAAATCAAAAAGTGAATAAATGAGTTAAAAACTGCAATTTGTTTTAGATTAAAACACTGGCGATCTCTTTACACGCTATTCTTATCTACTTAGTAGACAATCAGGAATCTTTCACATTTGTTTCAGGAAATTTCACATTAAAAAATTAACCATTCAATTGCTAAACCCTTTGCGGTCCGATGTCGAGTGTGACTCGACATACAAGACTGTGCATCATTTTAAAGCTTTAATTATTTAATTTTCAAATTTAATTATTAAAAATGCGTACATAATGGTTAAGAGATGTAGATTAACTTTTCAAAGAAATTCGACTTAAAAGAATAATGTATATTTATTTTCCATAGCTATAAACAAATCTTTTTTATTAGGTGAATAATTTTGCATCTAATTATTTTTCGGACTGCCAAGGGTGAACGTGAAAAATGGATTCGAATTTGCGATATAATCAACCACACAGCCTTTAATTTATTTTTTAAAAATCTGTATTTTTTTAAAATAAATTAAAAAAACATTTCGAATTCAAATGCGATATTAATCTTTTTCAACTATTAAAGTTTTAATTTTAAGTATGATTTATATGATGTCATTTAGTTACAACCAAAATTGGCCAGAACATTTATCTATGCAAAAGCTCAAATCTGGTACATGAAAGTTTAAAAAGTACCACAGTGAATATGTTTGAATTTTGTAAATTTTATAGCAGGGACAAAAACGTTCTTGTTATTTTTCCCCTCTTAGGCTAAAACTTTTCTTATTTTTTTCCCTCAAAAGTTACAAGATCTCGTTAAATTGGCAAGATTTCAAAAATGAACGGTTCCCATTTCCATAAAGCTTCTAGCTTTGGTAGAAGTAATTAGAAAGTGGAATATATAACCCTAGTGGAAGAATATTCTATTTCTTTTACAGTTAAGTCAAAAATGTAACCGACTCCATCCTTATTCGATACTGTGATATCACGCAATTAATTCTAGCCTTTTGGATGAATTATTTTTAGTATTTTTATTTCATTATAACATATATTTAGGCAGAATAATACATTCTCAGTTAAACGTTTTAGTTATTCTCAAGAAATTTACATTAATAAATTAACACAGGGCATAAATATGACTTTTTTGTACCTAGAATTGGTATATTCAAACAGCTGTTTTGAGAGGTTTTTTTTAAAATTTTTTGTTATATTAACGTTGAGTATTTAAAGCAACGATAGGGCTACATTGGAACAGAACTATTGATCTTGAACCGTGGTCAGATGACGAGGGCTTGATCTAGAGCCCTCATTCAAAGTTCCACGTCAAACCTGTGAACGTTTGGCTAACTTGCGTCAGGCTCTCTTTCATATAGGTTCTTTTTTTGAATCGGGTATCGAATTTGAACCCTTTGGTACCAAAACCGAGACCTTACCACCAGGCCACCGCGGTAGTTTTGGTAACAATTTTCTAAAAAAATTTATAGCATACTACACATAAAAAATATATATTTGTGGGTCATGTTATAAAATCAAAGGTATAATGCATATAAGTTTTAAGTTCTGCCTTTTCAAAATTAAAAATTATTCTTGGTGACCGATGACGTTCGCTAATGCAAATTTTATCCACTTCATTATTTTAATGTTTTATTCTGTTTGCCATTTTCGTATTCGTCACGTAAAACTAATTAGCTTTTTTTTCTTAATCAATCTGATCTTTGCAATAATAAATTGCTTCTGCTTCTGGTGACTTTTAAGTACTGAATTACTCATGTCCTACCAAACATTATTGCCCCATCTCCAATATTTTACGATATTTAACTACCAAAACCAATTGGAGTGATTATCCTAAATTTTCTCGAATACTCTATTAAATTTGCCTTTCCATTGGCATGCAATAGTTACGAAATATTACTGTTGGCTTGAATTTAGCAATTCATCGTTTAATAATTGGCGAGTTATTGGCTATTCATACCTTATGCACGGTAAATAGTGTCTGAAAATCGAATTTGAGCTTCAGGCAAGTTTACCCCCAATCTATTAAAACAAAACTTTTAAATAAAACTTCATTTTCAGTCACAAACACGCATACCAAACTTGATATATTTAAGTCATTGCATCCTTTAATTACAATGTTTACATTTTTCTGATAGTACGGACCGATAAATGCTATCAACTAAGTTCTGGCTTTGGCTCAAAATTTGATAAATGTCTACACTGTAGATGCTATATTTGTTTATTAATCTAGCTCTCTTCGTTATGTAATTATCATGTGAATTTATATTCCAACAGCCGAACTTCTGAGCAGTTTTTACTTCAAATTTGAGCAATTTGAAAAGATGGTATTAAGACCGTATATCCAATTCACCGTCCAACTGGGAGTTTTTTTAAACTTTATCACAGGCAGACAGACAGAATTTCCAAAAATATTTTTTGACGAGTACTCATACTTTCTCTGTACTACGTATTGGAGAAAGCAAATAGATAGCAATATCTTTTGTCTACCATAAGTGGGATTTAATTGTTGAATTTTTTAGTCTTCTTTCTGCAGTTGGGAAAGGTAGGTTTCTATTAGAACATTTTCTTAATATTTACGCTGATTCAGCTTACCGGTAAATTATAAGTGCTTTTTATCATTTATTTTTATTCCGTTAAACACAAAAGACTAGCAACAATATACAAAGAATATACTTCCGTTGATGATAATATAAAACAGCAAAAATATAATGAAATGTTGTCTTTAAGTAATTATTTAATTGTATCCTTGATTTAGCCCAGGATCGATTAAAATGATTCTGCGTCTATAAATAAAAAAATCGCAATATAATAATATGAGATTAGAATGTGGCTTTGGCAAAAGGAGAATTCTGTAAATCTGGAATACAGATTCTTCTATTTTGATTTAACAAAAATTCGATATGAGAGCAACTTAATTACAATAAATTCAATAGTAAATATTATATAGCTAATATATTTGAAGAAAAATTATTTTAAATGAAAGCAAGCTCTTACATTTCCATCTTTCAAATACTATTCGTAAAACAAAAGCTAGTTTTTAAAACCAGTTATTCCCAAACAAACAAATAGTTACTACAAGTAATCTCTCGTACAGGTCAAAAACATAAAACATATCTCTTGATGTGAGTGCTCGTAGGCGGCTATGATGCGGGTCCTTTGTGATGTTTCAGCCACACTCCTATTTTGATTTAGAGTTGCCACTGCCAATATTTTCTAGATTTTTTTGAACATGAAAATTAAAACAACTAAATATAATTTTAAAAAACAATGATGAGAGAAGGAAATGGATATTTTTGAAAAGTGACTAAAACAATGGATTTAATGAAATTTCTGGAAAATGTCAGAAGAAATCTCCTTACTGTTTAAAAAGAAATTAAGGAGGAATGATAAGCATTCTATTTAATTTTCCCATACAGAATTACACAATTGCTTTTTTAAGAATTAAAAGACTCATTCCTAATACACATGTTGGTAATTTTGGATAAGGTGTTTTTATTTTTGTTATATTAATTCAAGTTGGATAATTTTAACATAAATCACTGAAAATATTCCTCTTTCTGTTAAGTGTGATTGATTGAATACTTGTGGAACTTGCTTTGATCATTAGATGCACGCTATCAGATAAACTAAGATTAGAAAAAGGAATTCCAATAATTCCTAAATAATCTTGTATAACAATCTCTTAAAAACAAAGGCTGTCATATCAATTTTTGAGGGAGGAAGATTCTTATCTTTGAATGAAAATTTCAATTATTTCGGTATTCTGAGGCACCGGAACTAAATTGACCTAAGAAATGAGAGTTTCAAAATCAACACTACGGTTAATTTAAAATCGAAGACACTTATCAGGCACCTCTCTCCAAAACGTCCGCATCACAACTGCGGGAGGACATTTGACCCCGACTGATTTAACGTCCACAGCATCCGCTTATTTGATGATTTTTCAATAAAATCAGGTCCCAGACTTGACAATTTTTAGAACTGAGCCCTTATCCTTGGTTTAAAATAAAAATCGGAGATAAAGAAGCCCAATCAATTATCCATATTCGGTTACTTTAAGAGGAATAGGGGAAAAATCCTGATATAACAAAATGTTATGTAATTGCTGAAAATTGTTTGCAGATTCACCGCCTTTTATAACTTCCATCATTAACAATAACTATGAATTACAACGTACTTATGCAAAAGGCAATTGAAGCTATACTATATTAAAAAACAGTGTCAAAACGCAATATACACAAAACTGAATTTAGAAAGAACAAAATTCATAGCTTAAGAAAATTTAGAAAAAAAAAGTGAATAAAACTGATAGGTAATAAGATTTATGACAAATTAAAAAAATTCAATACAAAAAATAAAGTGAAAAATTCGGAAAAAAGAGAAAAAGATACGTAACTAAATATTATAAAATGGGACTTCATATATGCTAGTCAAGAAAATTTTGGATGATTGATTAATGTTCAGGTTGCCTCACATTTCTAGGAAGAAAAAAAAAGCATTAGAAGAGTTGAAAAAAAGTATCAAGATGTGACTGTATGACCACTACAGTTATTAAAATATCTACCAAGTTATTTAAAAGCATTCACCCATGCATGTCAACTATGTTTTTTTTCATTATATTCATTAGCATTTTTGTTAATGTATTGACGAATCTTACATGATTTATCTTATTGATTGATTTTTTATAAATAACAAGGAATTACCTAATCAGGGTTCATTTTAAGTGAAATCAAGCGACAATTTATCGAATGAATGTTTTTATATTGCACTCGTCTATGTTCTGTAGTTCATAAAGAAAGGTAATTTCAACAGCCATAATGATAAGCGATGTTTAAAAGAATATTATTTTCAATCCTAATTAATGATTAATTTTTTTAATTTTAATGGTACTTTAATTTAAAACTTCTAAGCATAAAATTAAAATTTCCTTAATCAATAGGTCATTAATAAAAAATGTTCAATTAAACATAATCTCAATTCAGATTTAATAAGACTTGTCAGTGCAAATACATAATACCAATAAATATACGTTACGCTTTAAAATGTCTATGGAAAGTAATTAATATAATTTTTAAATCATATAATTGATATAATTATTATCTCAAAATGATGAAATTATTTTCTTTTCAATTAAAAAAAACATTTATAGTTTTTTGGCAAAAAATGTATGTTTTCTTAAATTCTGTTTCATAAATTTATTTCATAAAAATTGAAAAAGTCCCTATAATTATTAAATAATGTCTTTTCAATTAATCCCCCAAAATTTGAATTTGAAATATAACTATTCACTGCTACTTTGCGATATATTAATACAAGTAGGAAATTAGTAGCATAAGGAATTAATAGTACTTAATTAATCATGTATTTCAACAATTCGTACCAATAAAGACTAAAGGAAGCCTTTTTGTCTAACTACCACAGAATTTTTTTTGAGAATGTGTAGCATTTCACATTCTTAGCTCAATCTAGGTTTAAATAATCTAGATGGTCTGTTATTTGAATCAAAACTTTCACTTAATAACTGTAGATCGGTATAAAATTTAAGCATGAAAATCCTCTTTTTTCCAAAACATAAATTCAAGATTTAAAGCCGTAAAAATTACGTCCAATACTCCAATTCAACATCCATTATTGCTGAAATATTATAACTTTTCGCATTTATGCTTACTTGCTTCACATCAATATTATTCCAAATATTTCAGTTATATAACATTTAAGCAATCTCCATATAGTATTCGGATCCAAATTAGCAATCATGTCGTGCTGGCCTCCTTTGAAATCAGCTGATTGCTGAATTGTCATTATTGCGAATTCTATACCTTCGTGCTCAGATTATTGAGAGCTATGATTACAGCTCACAATAATTCAAACTACTCTGACATAGCTAACAATAATAACTAAGGTTAGATAGATTGCCTTTCGTTGGATAATTTCATGATGTTTTCATTGAACATTTAAAAATAGCGTAAGGTTTCATTAATCATACAAGACATGTTCGACAACCAAATTAGTAATTGATTATTGACTTTTAGGTCGTTACATGATTAATGCATTATAGATAATAATATTTGGAGTCATTAAATTTTGCTTCATTATTTGATATGACTGAAAAACATGAATTCAGTTGAATCAGGTTACGGTAAATTAAAAAGTGTACACATTGAGAAATAAAAGAAGGACTGAAAATTCTATTTTAGAGTTAATGATAGGCGAAAACATGCTCTCGGTCATTTTTATGAATGATTTTTAATTCTATTATGGAATAAATAAAGCTCGATAAATATAGTGCATCAAATTGAATTTTAAAATTAAGAAATTTATATAAAAGTGAAATTGGTATCATTATAGTTATTCTTTTAAGTTTTAAGATAATACAGATATTTTTATGAGAATTGTTTTGGAAGATAGGAACATCAATTTCCATAAGTAAACCATAGCGATTACTCATATGAAAATATTTAAACTCGCCTTATATCTCGATCAAGCAGTTAAATGTGTTTGGCGAGTATACGTGTCATGGAAAAAGTACACCATTCTGTTGCGACTAGTTTATTTGTTAGTAGTAATAATTAGTGACAATTTGCGGTTTGAATTACAATTTTAAGTAAATCTGAGCCATATTCATAAATTTCAAGACGTTTAAAATATGCTTCAAGCCAAGTCGAAGTCAAAAATAAAAGATTATTACGCGTTGTATCGTACTTTGCTCAATACAATTATAACAACAAATTAAAATAATATATATTTTTCAGTTTCTTTTCGAAGATGTAAAAAAAATTAGTATAAATAAATATTTCTTTCCTTTTATTTTATTTTTTTATTTCAGAAATCAAATATTCATTTCAACATAATTTCGTTTTAACATGCGGTTCCTCTGACTGAAAGAACTTGAGATGACACATCGAACCAGAAAATTGCAATTAATATTTTTTGTATCTATGGTAAAAAAGGGGTAAAAATGCCAGCAACAATCAATTTACAATAAATCTGTTTGAAGTACAATTTTTGTTCACTAAATAATATGTTGAAAATTCCAATTATGAAAAAAGTTAATATAGGAATGTCTTTTTTTCAGTTTTGCTTATCTGTGCTCCAACTGGTACCTGTGTTTCAACCGGCGTGAATAAAAGCTTAAACACGCGTTAGGGATTCCGTGTAGGAAGACATCGATATTATATATATATATATATATATATATATATATATATATATATAT
>JAOUZG010038391.1:1285373-1309381 GCA_026289955.1 Argiope argentata | reverse complement strand
TTAAAGAATTTTACTTTTTCTTTATAAACTAAGATTAACAGACTAACTTCCATGTCAGAGATTTTTTTCTGAGTCTGATTTTTTATACCAAATAATTTTTATTCAGTTAAATATCATTGTTGGAGATTAAATTATCATATTTCTTCATATTTAGTTTCTGAAGAAAATTGCAGTTAGAAAATGTCTTTTTTAGTTGATAATTGATTAAATTCTGTCAATGTCATATTTTTATTTGTCCATTTCTTATTTTATTATTCCCCTGAGTATGATGAGTGTAAATAATTTACAACTATACATTTACAGCATACACAAAGAAAATTATTTCCATGTAAGGAAAATATTTTGAAATATTTCTTTTTTAAAAAAGTGTCAGAAGACAACTAGATGTTTTGAATAACATTTTTAGGCTAAAATATAAGTAAATCAACAGCAATAGACATTTCTAAGAAATAAAACCCAACAGTAAAAGACAGTTATCCCTTTTCGGTCATTTGCGTAAACAATCTTCTTAAACACGATGAGAATCAAAGCCAGATGTTCCACCATCAGTTATTAATTCATTAATCTTCTTAAATTGTTATTTCTTTGACGTTACGAAAGAAAAGCAATAAATTGGATACGAAAATGATACATTTTACAATATGTTTACTCTAAAGAAGAAATCAATGAAACTACTGAATGCTGAATGCATTTTTACATTTGTATTTTGTCTTAACATCCGTTTCACTTCGATGCAAATCTAATTCATGCAAAAGTATATTAACTACCCTTAAGAAAAACGTCACAATGGATTATTTTTTTCTGAAATTTAGAAAAAACTATTTTAAATTGGTTTTAATTTAGGGTTTAGTTAATTGGTTTTAATTAATAAAATTACTTTTTCCTCAAATTTAGTTTTTCAATGATTTATGTGATTATAAATCCTTTATTTAGTTTTGAAACACCTGATATTATGATTCATCAGAATTTTCTAAAAACAGTTCAATTAAAATTATGACAGGGAGCATCTACTAAAATTTTATTATTGCTATTCTACCTGTATTTTTAGTAAATTAATATATAATTTGTTATAGTCCATATATTAAATTATTATATTTTATATATTAATTTATTATAAGTTTATAATATAATTTATATAAAACCAAGAAACCCCCTTAGTGTCTTACTACTGATTATTATGACCGATTGAAATTTTTTTTTTAATATATATCAAAATATTTTTTCTCATTTTGATTTTATTACATTATGTTTATATGCTTGAAAATATAAAAAAAGTGTCTCACAAGAGAATACAATCTGATTAGCTGAAGACCAAAAGTTAATCCGTTAAAAAAATAAAAAGAGGAGAAAGATTTGATTCCTTTTTTTTTAATTTAAAGGGATATTTGGATAATGTAAAAGTTTTTATTATTAAAATGTTTAAACAATTTCATATTTTGCTCTGAAAAAGTTTAACACCTTCATCGCACAATTATAATTACGTTAAAATTATTAACAAACAGGAAAAAGGTATACATAACTTATACATATTAAACTATTGAAGTTTGTGCTAAAATGCCTTAACTTATAAAGCATGACTGCTGAAGAACTGTTATCAATTTGCATTTTTATTCGATTAATTTTCTCAACTTGCAAACAGTTCACAGCTATCATTTTTTATATTCTGCATGTATCTCCCACATAAAGAAAAAATCTCTCCAAAATTCTGATAGTTGAGTGTAAATGATTTTTAATTATACTTATTTGGATTTAATAATTGTCTCACTATGGTTCTATTAAAATTATCATGCATGTTATTATTGTGAAGCAAAATCGTCCAATCACGCTGCAGCTACATTCATTAATCTGAAACTCTCTTGAATGCCCAGCATCAAAGATGGATTTAATACCTGGAAGTCTACATAGTTACATGTATCTAATGGTAAAAGAGAGCATACAAACGTATTGATTTAACTGTTATTAATCTAGTTAACAATTAATTAAATTTTTAAATATAAAAATTCTAGGAATATAAAAATTCTAGTTTTGAAATATTAGAACGAACTCCAGGTCATTTTGAACTCAAAATGTCAAACATTTAATTGCCATCTTATTGGCCATTTGTTTAGAAATATTTTTTTCGATATTATTTCCTACAAGTATATTTTATTGAAGATAGAAACGTAAATTTTAATGCGAAGAAACAAAATTGCACTAAGGCACCTTACTTTAATTACTTTTTCTGTATTCTTTCCTGCTCTTCTCCTTCATTCCTTTCATATATGACTTATTAATTTTAAAGTAAAAATATTTTTTCTTTATTGAAAGAATTAGAAAACCTATATTTTAAATATATTTTCTTTTTAAAAATTAAACTAGTTTAAAAACACAATTTCGAAAATTTAATTTTCATCCTTTTTTATATAATATTAAAAATACTTACTGTTCCTCATCCAGAAAAAAATCTTTTCTGGATGAGGAACAATAAATATCATCTTTTAACATAAGCATCTTTTTAACATATATTTCAATCTAATTTATTCATTGTATAATAGAATTTCTTTTAAATAAGCATTTGCTCCTTTTTTTTTTCTAAATGAAAAAAAGAAACGTTTTGCCACATTATCCGGAATCTGAATATTGTTCCGATTCAGTATAAAGATTACTTTTAAATTATCTTCAGTATCTAAAAAAAAACCTGGCCTGTAATCATTTTCATTAAGAAGAACCCTTGTGAAAATATCTCTGAATCCCTGATTCGTACCCTGCCATGCTCCTAATATTAAAGGAATCTGTAGCGAATGAAGATCGCGATACGAACTCGCTTCGCTAGGGCCAGTAGCCGAGTAACTTGACCACTTTACCAAAAAGTCGACTTCAGTATCGTAGATATTATCTGGTTTATAAGGCCAGTGCTACACTTCTGAAACGCTAGCACACGCTGACGTAGTGGGACAGATGCGTACACTCGGTTGCGTACCAGTCGTAAAACTGTCAATCAACGATCTTGTTTCCAAGGCGGTTTTGTTACTGTAAAGGATCACTTCTGGAAGAGGTTGCAACATTTTAAACGTTATTTTAAAAGTGTCAGATTTGGCGAAAGTTAGCATGATGTTTAACTCAATTTGGAATACTTAATGACTTAAAGGTTAATACAGTATAATGCCTATTAAAATTCATTACGCAAAGTCTCCACTTTTTTTTCTCGATGAAACATGAATTGCTTTAAGATGAATTTATTCAAAAATGTATGATAAAAATCAATTAATTTCTTCTTATATAAATAAAATACTGCATCCAATTCGAAAAAATAATCTAGATTTTAGAAAATACATTTCTTTACGTAAATTCCACGATTTGCATTAAACGAAAGAGTTTCGTTGTCATTAGTTTTGATTTTGTTCCTTCTTGATTCATTTGTTTAATTCAATAAGTTCGAAACTGAAATCTATGTTATTTAAATATAAGTTGTTTATGAAGTTTGAAGTATAAATAAATGAGGTTAATATTATTGAAATGATTTGTAAGAAGGAATTAAATACAAATACAATTCTTGAAATACCGTAAGTATTAAGAAATGCTTTCACCCCTGGATGTTAAGTTTCTATGTTATATAAGTTTTTAAAAAACCAGCTGTACAGTGGAAGTGCCATTACAAATTTTAAATATTGTGTTTGCCATCGTAGATTTAAAAAAAATTATTAAAAAAACATTTTACCGAAATAAATTTTAAGATTTTAATTTACACATCAGAGTAAGAATTTCTTTCCAGCATTTCCCAATTTTTCAGACTATTCATTCTGTTCTCTCCGATTTATTCGATTTCTTTTTCAATTTTTAATTTGAGGAGTACATTTCTTTGTTACATTTTTAACTAATCACTTTTTTTGAAATTTGTCATATTTAAGCACTTTTTTATCTAACTAGAATATTATGTTTACTTATCTGCATATGCATTTAGCGATTAATAGTTATTATAAGTATTCTTCATATGCTTCCTAAGCATTCTACTTTTACAGCATCAATGGAAAATCAAGAGAATACAGGGTTTTCAATTAAATGTCATGAAAGACAAAAGAAGTCTCACTCAGAATATTTAAAAATAATATTCAGTACACTGCGATGTTATAAAAATGAAATAAATAGTAAATGGATAAATTTTTAAAAAAAAGTAATAAAAAAGGCTTTCTAACATATTATTACACAATTTTCAATTGTAATGTTCCATTGAAATATCTCGGATTTCAATTTTAATTCATAAAATAATATAAATAATAAAATAATAAATAATAAACTTCCAGATAACGCACGCACACACACACAAAAGAGAGAAATGGATTTTTAACATGGGAGCTTATGTTTTAAATTTGACACGTATCTTCAGATTTTTCGTTTAAAATTATTCAAAAATTAAAGTGTAAAATATTCTGACTTTAATCTAAAAATTTTAATTAACAAAATAAGACCAAAATAAAAGTGAAAATCTTCCCAAAATAAAAGTGAATAGTATATATATGCGTCTATCTGTCTATTTAAAACATGGACCATTTAACGTAAAGATAATAAATTTAACACAAATACATATACGAGAAAGTGCAACTAATATTTGGAAAAGTGCACTTCAGTGACACATTTTTAGAATTGAAATTTGTTATTTTAGATTTTTTTCAAAGTTCATTGATTTTTATTTAAGAACTATGTTAGATATAATTTGACTCTGAATGAATAATGCTGATAATTGATATGATTTGCAAGCGTTCTTAATATATTTAGTCGTATATTTTATACTTTCCACCGTTGACCATCCTGTTAGTAAGCTATGATTAATGGTTGATGAAAATTTCAATTTTCCCCACCCCAAAACATTCTTAAACTTTAAATTTTGATATATATATTAAGTATGAAAAAAATAATACCATAAAAAATTTGATATCATTAAATTTTTTAAATTTTAAAATGTTGTAAAAATTTTTATATAAAATTTTAGGAAGGTAACATTGAAAAAAATCAATATTTCTATTAATTTTTCGTTAGGTAAAATTTCAAAAAAAAAAAATCTTTTTTTCCTGCTCTGATTTGTACAGAGCCATTGCATGAACACAAATACAAAAGTATTTTCATTGTGTTTAATCCTCAAAATTAGTTAAAAGGCCAATACTTTTCATCGCCAAATACTCTTGCCAACAAACAACATATGCTTTAACAAACCTAAACTAATTACTCCCTTCCCCCTTTTTTTCAAAGAGCTACACATGATTTATTGGACTTTTACGACTCGTACGCTTTCGGTTTGTACGCATCTATCATACAACCCACGCTGAAGTCAATATGACCCCAATGTAAGATGATCTTCAATAAAATGTGATATATACACTTTTTCATCAATTTCCGCTGTTCATATCCTCTTTTAGAACTCCGCACCTGAAGTTATAGAAGTATCAAGCGCATACTTTTATTGATTCGTAGAATTTCTTTAAAAAAAGAAAGGATGAGGCGAATATGCTCGGTTTAACATTTCAAAAAGTGTAACTGATCAGGTTCAAGTAAAATTGATCATATACTATAACAGTTAAAAGAACGCAACGACAAAAGCTAAGAGTTTGACTAAATATAATTTAAGTATCATCTCGGATGACACATGACTAAAGCATGATAATTTTTTTTTAATTTACAAGAGCATAAATATTAATCTTAATTAAGCCATTCAACAACACATTAAGATAAAAATGTAATGAAATACAAAAACCAATTTTAAAGTTTATTAACCCTTTGCACTCGAGCGGCGCCGATACGGCGCCCGGCCGTATCGGAAAAGTAATTCGATGCATAATTATTCAAATTAAAAAGGCTTGTTTATTGCTCCAAATTTGTGTGTGTGTGTGTGTGTGTGTGTTAAAATTGAATTTCTCCGTCTTTTTACCATTATGTAGGTATTTTCAATAATCAAAATTGAAAAATAAATAAATAAAACTTCAAAATGATGCACCGTCCTGAATGGTGCCGAAGAAGGCCATCGAGTGCAAAGGGTTAAAATACGATCATCATAATGCACATTGCATGAGGCCACTATATATCTAAATTTGCCAAAATACAGTAGATTATATTTCTGCGGCGAATGGGGGTACCATCATTAATCTCAGTGCATTATAATTAACTTACACTATAATATACTATTATAACCAATGGAAATATGATGAGATCACAAAATATTTATTTCACATTAAAAATAAAAATGACTGAATAATTGTAGTTACAATCATCGAGTGAACCATCATTAATTTTATGCAAGAAATTCAGTTTTAAATTATCATAGTGAATAGATGCAAAATATTAATGAACTACTGCCTGCGGCTAAATGCTTTTTATGTCAGGTTAGATGTGGGTATTATTCTAATTTAATATCATTTAAGGAGCAAACTACAGCGTTATTCTTAGTATCCTGAACATTTAATTAGGATTTTATTCAGAAAATAAATGAAAAAGGACATATTCGGATTAAAACTAGAAATGGCAGAAATTTATTATATATATATATATATATATATATATATATATATATATATATATATATATCAAAGTTGCTGATGTACAATTTTCTCCTAAATAGGTATGGGAGACCACATGCAGTGCACTCCTGAGTATCCAGCCTAGTTTTCTTTATCTTAATTAATGCAGGAAGAAAAGACGTTGCATCGCAACATTGTTTATCTTCATGCATTTAAATTAGGGTTCACAGAATTTAAGTTAAAATACATACAGTTTATATCCTTTAACTTACTTTTTCTGTCATAATTTCTTAAAACGCTGTGAAACTTTAGGTTCCTTGAAAAGGTTTGACCTTGGATTTATATTTATGATTTGAAAATGTCTAAATTTTGTAGATTCTAAAACAGACATTGTTTTTAATATATAAGATAGAATCATAGATACAGCTATTTCAATAATACACTACATATAAAAAATGAAAAGAAGTAGTAACCGAGAAATTCATAACCGGTTCAGAAAATTTTAACTGGAATTGGAAGATTTATTTTTAACAAAGTTATCCAAAAATATTTGAAGTATTTACTTTAATACTCTCTACCCACGACACTTTGCCCATTTCAGGCGATTATGTTATGAAACCTGAAAAATAAAATTTGTTTCTAATTTATTAAGACAAACTAATTTGTAGTACAAATGTTAAACAAATTTTATAAAGAATGAACATTCCACTATTATCCTTTCATGAAAAAAAAATGATTATCAAAAATATTCTAATAAAATTTCATGAAATATTATATGCATGCATCTTCGTCTGTCTTGTAGGCAACAGATTTTACAGACGCATTTAATTATGTGTTACAGACGTTTTCAAAGATCATCAATAAAAAATTTACATGTTCCGGAACTAATGTAATTTTTAATTTCGTGGCTTATGGCTCTCTAGGTATCTTAAGTTTATATAGGAAAGAAAAATTAAATATTTTGAATATTAATTAAATTTCTGTTTTATTCTAGCATAGAAAAGTTTGCTAAAGCTCCATCAATTAGTCAACCTTTTTCAAACACTAATATATGTATAATGGTTTCATAATAGATTCACTCTAAAAAGAAAATTCCGAAACTCCTTTGCAGTTTGAACTACGGAGTAGAGAGAATTTTTAGTTTTCTCATGGAATAAAAATGCTGAACTTTGCACGTATCAAGCGTTCACCACTACGCGCAGTGGAAGGACACCCACCTCAGAAACACGTGATCCCGCCTGAACAGTGGCAAATGGTTGCCTCATAAGGACAACTATTTGCCATCGTCCGATTGCGGTCACATGATCATCCTGAAGTAGTCATGACTTTCGATTGCACTCAAAAATTCTCGTGTGTTTCTACAACTCTATGATTGATGCTCTTTTTCAAGTTCTCATTTTTTCTTCTTATCTACTTCTTTAGTCCAATTTTATGCTATACGGTTATTTTACTAATATAGAATACTAGTAATTATAAGTCTAATTATACCGAAAGTAAATTTTCATGAAATAAGATGCAGTGAAACCGTTGGGAAATGCTAATTAGCTTACAAAAAACATCGAAAATATTTTTAATTTGTTTATTTTTAAATATATTTCTATTCAATAAATTCAATCTAAAAACAAGTAAAGGCACACTTAACAAACTGGATGCGTTAAATTTACAAAATAATTTAAATACATATCAAAATTAGGTTTAAAAAATTCAAAATTTTGCATGAATTTTAAGGGATACTATGAAACAGATTCAACTCAAATTCAACTATAAGAGTTGCTTAACAGAAATAAAAGTAAAAATGGCCGAAGAAAAAAGCTTATTTACATTACTGATGAAAGTTCTTGAGTGATAAATGCAATTAAGCGTAAACAAATATTAATACTTCAAAGGAAAAAAGACACTACTATATAAAATTCAAATAAGTGTTAAATTAAAAAATTAAATCAGAAAAACATTTTAGAAATTAATCAGAAAAACATTAAAAATTAAATCAGAAAAACATTTTATAAATAGCATTTTAGTAACATAAATCTCCTTTTCTTTATCTTAAGATCTTAAGATGGTGTAAAAAGTGTTTAGAAATGATTTATTAGGAAATCATGACGGGAATACTAAATCTCTCAACCCCTTAAGTGCGTCGTAAACACTTTTTAATAGCACAACATTTTCTAAGTGTTAAGGAACATTCATAAATTTCATTTGAATCTGTCAAGGACAGTCGAATTGCATAAGAATAAATAAACGGATTTTCAGTTTTATAAACGTTTATCTCTCTGGTTCATTTTATAAAATTGTGACATGAAACTTTTTGAATTAATTATCTTTTACTTGATAAATGAAAGTTTATTTATATCAAGTATACATTGTTAAATATTTAGATAAAGATAATTGTCTATTATAGTTTATTCTATTTAATATAAAATACAAGCTATAATAATGATCTTGATAAAAAATAGGGGATATAAAGATGCAAAATTGAGTAATAGTTCTCTTTCTTACTTCATTTATACCTTAACACTACACCACTTTCATAAGTGGAATTAGGTATTTTTTTTTTAATTTCGTCTTTTTCAATGATCTGCCTTCAATTTTGATTTCATTTATTTTAGTTTCAATGTGAAACTAAAGAATACCTCACAGAAATTTCGCCAATCTCGGCAAAACAATGCCAAAAACAGTAACAACATGCCAAGAATCAACAATAGAGTAAAGTTATATTACCAAAGATGGTCTATTATCGCCATCTTAAGCTTATAGTTTGGCGATTGAGCCGTATTCTTCTTTCTACTAGTTTTACTCCCATCTGTGTAATAGCTCTTTTGCATCTATGAATGAGCACGTGGCGATTATTTTGTTACGCATAAAACATTCAAATTAATCAACGATTTGTTAATAAAAAAGGACCAATAAATAAAAACACATATTTGTGAAGCTTCTGTATTCTTATACTCACAAAAATCTGAAAAAGACTAACTAGAAAAGAAATAACGAAAGTGAAGCAGTCCAACAAAATATGAATAATTACATGGGGATAATGATTTAAGCAAAAATAAGTCATCAAATTGAAAGCAGAGAAACCTGAGCACATCACAAAAGCTTCAAAAAACGTTATAGACGGATTCCCTTTTAATTAGAATCGTTTAACTACGTCATAAAAAACGTTAATGACAAGAAAATGACTTTTAAATTATCCAAACTTCATTCCGAAGTTAAAAAAGAAGTCTCAAAAAGAAGCATGCGCTTTTTCATAAGGTTTCTTAATATAAATAAAAAGAATAAAAATGTTTAATTGATAAAAAAATTGTGAGTATCCATTTCTAATTAATTTCATGAACTTTCCATTTTGAAATAATTAATCAAACATATAAAATAAATATATATAGAGAGAGTTCATTAGTAAACCTTAGCTTTTATATGAATGCAACTTCAAGTTTAATCAAAAATAGCACCCACGTATTTAAATATTGTGAACAACAAAATAGGCCTACCTATTCTGTCACTTCGTTTCTGTTATTAAATTTTTCAATCCTTTGTTGCATAATTAACCATTAAATTTCGTTCCAAATTCTATATTCTGGACAGATTTTGGTAAATCAACGAAATGAATTCATCAGATAAAGTTCCAATCATTCATCTTCGGATTAGCAAATATATTATTAATTTTTGTGCAGTGTACTTAGATCAAACACACCGTTCCCGTATCTTTTCCGAACAGCAAAGAACAAATATCGATGCATTTATGCAGTTCTAGTTTTCAGATCTGGTATCAGTTTCAATTTGACTTTGGCGGCTTTTTAGCACTCTTTGGCGGGTATAATATATTAACAAAAAAATAGATGACATTTAGTTCGTTGTTTTGAGTAGATTTGCCCTCCTCCGAGTCCGAAAATTGTTTTTTGTGGAAGCGTCCGTCCGTTTGTTTATCTATGGTCTATCTGTTGCAGATAACTGGAAAACTCTTTGAGTTGGAGAATTGAAATTTGATATACAGGTATGTACTTACACAAAATTTGCAGATTTCTATAAAATTTTGTATAATAAACTATTTAGTCTGTCTGTCCTGTTGTATTATAAGGATGAAATTTGGTGCACAGCTATAACATCTATATTATAGGCCCTTGTTAGCGTTTGATCCGAATCCAAAGTGGCTATCAGTCTGTTTTCAGATATTTGTAAAAGCGATAATTCACAAAAACAACGACTTAAATAGGTCAAATTTCAAATAGGACTTTTTGACTACAAGAGTAGTTTTGAGCGAAATTGTTGTTGAGCAAATCGATTGAGGCAAACAAGTTTTAAACAGTCATTCAATTTTTGAATATTATGGATGCATGTCAAGGATTAATCGCCAAATAATTCGCAAAGGATGATAAAATGGAATTAATAAAAAATGCTAAATTCATACCAAAAGTTAATGTGTCTGGACTATTTTACGCCAATATCACTTGAAGCTCTGGCAGTTCAAGTTTATCAGAGAATATGGGAGAAATCTTTTGGAGCGTAGGCTCTTAATCTAAATGTTGCTGTTTCATTTATAGAAACTACATCATTCTTTGTTTAAAATTAATATTTGTTGAACAAAGATAAGATTAATATTAATTTTAGAAACGATGCACCCGTTTTTAATGGTTATTATAAATATATCCTTAGTATGAAATCTATTGCTAAAGTGAATATTTAATGAAATATAATAAGGAAGATTTTTTAAAAGATACAATATTTACTAAGTGTGAATGGAACAAGTAATTGGTAAGGATAGTGTATAGTTATGAAAATTAATGCATGATAAAATATTATCAAAATTTAATTTTTAAATATATTCGTAGCATATAGTTACAAGAGACAAACAACATTAAAAAAAAGTCAAATAGTTGAAAACTGCGACAAAACTTTCAAAGTAAAGAATATTCTTTGAACAATAATCAAATATCCAATAATAGTGATGCGACAATAAAAACAATTAATTGTATATATATATATATATACACAAAGAGAGAGAAGCATCAAAGCAACCAAAATAATATATACAAATATATATCATTGTCAAATCCAAAACATTATAGTCTAAAAAAACATAAGAGTCTCACGTTTCTTACCTCTCCAAATACGAGACAAAATTAACTCGAAAACGGTTTCAGCTAGTAGGATAAAATTCGGTATACGAAGTATACACCAAATTTCATTAGATTTCTATGATACCTTGAGAAATATTTATTGAGAGGGTGTCTGTCTTATTGTTCGGAATGTAAGTTAACAAGATAGTTACAAAAGAACTATTTGGATAAAATTTGATGAGTAATTTATAATCCAGACACCTATAAAAATTTCACCTTATTGCAACAAGAGATTAAGCCTTTTTCACTTTATATTTTTAGAAGGAAATAAAAGAGTTAATTCAAAATGACATCTATATCAAATCTGATATGTGATTCTGTCATTGCTCTGTTAGTTCTGTTCTAAATTTCGGTTTCAATAGGTTGGGAAAAAATGCATGTAAAATTCGAATTCCTATTTAATAGAGTGAGAAGGTTTTGAAATGATAAATCTCACTGTTTTTTTTCAGTAAGAATAAGTTATTTTTAACAATTATTATGTCATATACTTTATCATATACACGTTTAGTGAAAGGGAATTTCGTTCAGATTGAAAGACATTAGAACCTCTCATGAGATGAACGCCAAACTCGCTCACTCAGTCAACGATTTTAAGCCGAGTGGGCGTCTCTTATTTTAAGTTTCGCCATCTAGGGCCAAGTATACGTATTATCTACTGACGCATCTCATTCATTTACAAAGCTCTTTTTTACAGGGGGGGGGTATTCACACATCTCGCAGATAGAACTGACGAAGAAAAACCATGTCCCAAACAGGACTCAAACCCAGGATGGCAAAATAATGGAGAAGACGCCCTGCCCCTGTGTCGGGACGTCGGTTATGCCTTAATATAATAAGTTAGTACAAATAAGATGCAATAAAATACTTATCATAATGCATTTTAAAGCAATCATATTATGAAGTGCAAATATCGTTTCATTTGCAGAAAATTAATGATAAACATTTACAGAAACATGTGTATTTTAGAATTAAGATTGACAAACAATGTATTTCCCTTTATACTTTAAACGTATCTTGTAATTACAAATTTAACACGAGAATATTTCTACATATGGTCTAGACATGTTGGTTTCTAATATATATTCCAGTGTAAATAATATTAGAGGGATGAAAAATGATCATTGGAAATTAAATACCCGACATCGTAATTAAAGTCGTTTCAAAATTAATGAACATGCATGCTAATTTGTAGATTAAATATATTGAAACGTCTTTTCAGCACACACTGAAAAATAAAAACTAGTATATTTGGCCCGGATTGTTGACTCTAAACTTGTAGAAAGATCATAGTTCATAATGGTGCAGTAGATTTAAAAATTAGTCATATTGTAATGAATACTTTTAAATATAATTATTACTTTGATTCATAAATCAAAATTTTTTAATTTAATCATTTAATTAATACTTTTAAAGACTATTTTTAGAAACTGAATAACAAAACATTAAAAAAAACACTTTTAATTATTTAGACACTTCTATTTTAAAGAATGTTTTCAACAAATAAGAATTATATTCGATTTTCTCCTTTCATATAAATTAATCATTTATCATATAATTATAATAGTTATTCTTTTAAATATAGTAAAATAAGTTAGCTAAAAATATTTCTCAATTAAAATTTGTAAAATCTGGAAGTCATTTTAAAAATAAAGTAATTGAAATAATGTCAAAATATGTCACCTTCATTACGTTAAAAATAAAGTTTAAATATATTGAAAAGCACGATATTTATGCCCACATCACATAATACAAAAAAGGAATGAAAAATTCTTTGATAATTCTCTGTTCTTGATCTATGTTGCTATAGGATATAAGAGAAATATATTATTAAATAAAGGGAGGGGAATAATAAATCATTTGATTTGAAAGTTGACTTTTTTATTTAATTTGTTTTACACTTGTAAAGAAGTAATTTTTCACGATTTTTCACTCCTTTTTTTTACTATCGAAAAATTTGTAAATTTGTTTGTTTTTTAATTTTTTGTAAATGTCCAAGGTCATCAAGTGTAGTTTGTTCCTTCGTGCTAAGTAGAGTTACTCTTCATTGGCCTTTAACCCTTTCAAGAGCCGTGGGAAGTAGGCTTCCCACCAAATTTATCGATTTACGAATGAAATTATATAGATTGGGATTAAGTTCTGACGCTTTATTCAGTAAAAGAAAATGGATGTTTCAGTTCTTTATTTCACAAAAAAATTCTGTGATTTTATTTGTTACTTAATTATTAATTAACAAAAATAAATTTATCTATTAAGTTAAATGAATCACTAATCTTATGCTTTAATCTCAATCCTAAAAATTTCTTAATATCCCATGACCAGAAAAAAATAACCCTTGAAAGGGTTAAGTCTTCCGCATAGTCACTAGTGCACCAAATTTTATCCACCTAGTCTCTTTGTTTTGAATCATCGTATTAACCTATATTTAGACAGCTGGAAAGACAAATTCTCTGTAATCGAATTTTGTTCCAAATTTGGTGTTATGTTTATACACAAAACATTATCCGTCCATCTTAAACTATAGGGTTCACAGATATAATAATAAAAATGAACTGTGAAATCTCTAAGAAATCTGAAGCATGGAGACTCATGAAACAATGTGGTTCAAAAGTCCCAGCGATTACAACACTATTTGTATACGTTGGTTAATAAAACAAAATTTTAAGTTGCAGTTATTAATATATAGAAAGTAAAAAGGTCATTTATTGAAGAAAAATAAGATTTATGCTATCACATCCTCAGAAGATCTTATAAAATCATTGCATTGTTCTCATAGGTTTTGGACGTAAATGAGAAATACATTTAACGCAGTGCACTTACTTGGCACTTGAAGTCATTAATTTTTCATGGTGCCTCTGACACACCATTCAAGACTATGCATCCTTTTTACGTTTTATTTATTTATTTTTCAAAATAATTTGGTACATAATGGTTAAGAGATGTACATTAATTTTTCAAAGAAATTCGATGTAAAAAAATTATATATATATTATTTTTCATAGCAATAAACATATCTTTGAATTAGGTGAATAATTTTGTATTTTATTATTTTTCGGAGTGCGAAGGGTTAAAGTTACATTTTTCATGTGAGGGTCCATTCATTTTTTTCACCCTAGAGCTCTTCTCTTTGAAGTTATCTTGTTAACTTACATTCGAAACTTCTAACAGACAAATTTACTCTTATTAGATTTTGCTCAAAATTCGAAAGGAATCTATGAATTTAGTAAAAAGACACTATACCAAATTTGATTTGTGAAGCAAAAATCGTTTGTGAGTTATTCTGGTCACAGGCAGATAGACCGGCGGATGTTTCTCAAATGTAGATTCTTTGATCTGAGGACGGTAAGGATCCCTCAAACTTTCAAATTCGATTTTTTAACTATTACAACAATTTTCCTTGTCCTTCGTATATCAGAAAATAAAAAGGAGTGCCGAATATTGTGTTTTCCATTTCCAGTCTTCAATTATTCGTCTCTAAATCTTTGTAAATATTTGCTTTATAAAAAGTTTAGATTGAAAGGATTAATAAGTAAAGCATTCCTTGATAACCCTTTAGAAGTTTAAAGAAGCATTGAAAGATGTTTCTTTTAAAATACTTCTTCTGTAGCCATCGGAAAATATTTTGCAATACTGAAAACTCTGAAACAGAGTGAAAAAAAAGAATTTTACAAAATAGATAAACAACTTTAAGAATAAGAAACACCCCAGTTGTTTGTATGTTAAAGACACACTTTCCAGCTGAAACACTCCCCCACAGTGACGAAAATCATAGATACCAATAAAACTACTCTCGGAAACTTTTGAAATCGATAAAACAGAGGACATTTATTTTTTCGGAGAAAAATCGTTCAGTTTGTCTATAAGCAGGCATTCACTAAAATGCTCATTTTTTCCCCCATTTCCTTTTAGGCAGGGTAGCAGTCAGTAGGCATTAAAGGTAGAGATAGTTTGATTTATTTAATCTCCTGACCCACGAATTTACTTAACCTTCTAATGAGGTATCTTATTTTTGAGCATTTATTATTGAATTAATTTCGATGATGATAAAGACATTTGATATACTGAAGCGTTTAAATTTCTTAATAATTTAGCTTACTTCGAAGTTTATGATTAAAATGCAGTAAACTTATTGTATGCGATGGACACTACAGCACTGTAGTTTTAATTAGATGAAATAAATTGTTCTTTGAGAAGCAAATAATTTGAGATAATTTGTTGTTGCTGTTGTTACTTATGGCACTTGCCATAGCCCGCTGACAAAGTCAGCGATTTAATATAAATTGGTGTCGTAGCTTCTGATTTTAAAGGCTCCTGAGTGCCCGAGGACAGAAGTCTTTTAGCTCATATGGAGGTGACGGTCACACACTCGCTTTAGTGTATGTGGGACGGAGGTTGCTCTTTCACACACTTCACAGATAGAGCATATGGTGAAGAATAACCACGCCCGAAAGTATTTGAATTCGTCATCTCCATATGACATGGAATTCGGGCTACTCTTTTCCTGGACGCTGGTGAAATAATTGGTTCTTTGAATAAAGCCTTATGTTTAGTATTAAATGCATCTGCTATATTTTGTAATTAATTATTAAATATTAATTTAAAACTAATCTATTTAAACTCGTTCGTTTATTATTTTTAAACTTATTTCTTCAGAAAAAAAAATATAACATGTAATCAGAGCACAATCTTTAAAAGTGGTTAATAGTTATCAATAAGTTTACTTAGATGCAGTGAAAATTATTAACGTTAATCTCATTATTCAAAAATTTATTTGAGTTATTAAATTAGTCTAATATTTGTTGAAAATGGTCGAATTCCAATAGGCGTTTAATTGTGAGAATTATCCCAGAAAAACTGCCTTATATCCCAAAACCAATAACGATAAAACGCAATAGTAAGATACAGTTATCCGTTTTTATTTAAAGTCATTTGCTTAAACAATAATCTTCTTAGATACGTTGCAAATCAAAGCGAGGTGTTCTACATTATTAGCTCTTTAATCTCCTTGAACCGTTGCTTTCTTTAATATTACGAAAGATAATCCCGGCATTGGAAATGAAATATATATATTTTGCACTAAGAGTATTCTTCTAAAGAAAAAAAAATAATGAAACGACTTAAAGATTGGTTTAGTTTAGTTATATTAACGTATCGTTTAAAGTAACACTAGGATATTGTGGGGAAAACTTCGTAAATTCGAACCGGTCACGGGTCATTCAGTTTTTTAGGTTTGTCAATGTACCCTCGGGCGGGTCGGAGAGTCTATGATTTACACTATAGATATTAAATCTGTTCACCTAATTTTATCTATATTGCACTCTGCATTTAGTATATATTTCTTGTATTAACTTATGTTCGAACAACCGATCAGATAGACTTGTTGTGAGTAGACTTCGTTCAAAATTTGATAAAAATCTGAAAATTTGGTTTGAAATAGACCTACAATAACTTATGAGTCTAGCTGAAATTAAGTTTAAGTTAACTTTGCCACAGACAGATAGATGGCAATTTTCCAAAAAATGTGATATTTGAACTCGATGATGTCTGAAACTTAGACATCCATTAAAATCTCTATTCTGCATATACGAGAAATTAAAAAACCTACAGAATGTTTATAAATGGATATCTAAATTTAGCACGTTTATCAAAAGAGAATAAAACAAATGCAAATTTACTCCTCGAAAATTAAACAGTTAAAAATTTAAATAAAATACATTAATAAATCCTCAATGTCGGTGCTCTAGAATTAAGAAAGAAATTAAAGCTGTACCTCATTTTTTTCATATATGATGTTAAGCTTTAAAAAGTTGATCTTTTTTTTCTGGGACTACATCACACGGCAAGTGTATATTACCTTGAAACTAACCAACCTTTGAACTAACAAACGTTTAGTACCTTAACTTTAAGTTTTCAAAGAGTCACAGTGAAGCAGAAAAAATATGAAATGATTTATAATATTGCATTGATAGTTTCATATTTTTATAGTGGCCGGCAATGAACTCTTAGAATTGTGTTAAACTTCATTATTTTATTTGTAATTTCCAATGAACAACTAAGTTATATTTTCTTTTGTTTTCTTTTAATAACCCTGCAAATTTAGGGTATTCATTTATAAACACTGGCTGATGTATATGGCAGAACGGCTTTCATGAAAGAAATCTTAGTGCTAAGAAATCTTAATGCACTATTCTAATTCTATTATGTGGTTTTTATTATTTATGATCTAACATTAAAAAAAACTATTTCTAGCTCTCTAGAATAAGGGTTATTATAAAAGATAGAATAGCATTTATTGACGAACATGAATGGCCATCACTAACACGAAGATACATCGTTATGCATTACATCCCTAATCCTACATCACAGAATCTGAATCGCTTGGTATATAAAAAAAGAAACGCATCGAAGTTCTAGAGAAACGGCGCATGCGCCGGTTTTCATAGCAACTACAACTGAAAAAGGAAAAAGGCGTATCAAAGATTGAAAAAACACCTTGTAGATCCAATAAATAACTAGGTTTTTCTTATAGCGTTGACATCTCATGAATTACCATGTTATGCTAAACAATTCTACTTATAATTTTAATTTAGGATTATTTATGTCTCGGCCACAAGCCACCGCCAAAGTATTGAAAACTTATCGATAATTTTAAGTAGAACGTGCTGTCATTTGTTCTGAAAATCACAACCCTGCTAAAATAGAAATATATTTACAAGTCCGTTTAAAACAGTCTGGACTGAAAGAAAATCTTTTATCATTTAATAGAGAAAATTCCATTTAGATAATCCATATAAACATTATGTCTTAGACACATTTCTCTGCCTTAATATCGCCAAATTAACTGTATTTTTTTTTTTAAAAATTGAATGCATGGAATCAGTTCCAGAAGTCCCAAGACTGACGAAGAAGGAATATAATCAGAAATTCGAGTAATATTGTCTCCACTTTCAAGCAAATCTTTTATTATTTAATGTGGATAGTTCCATTTCGAGAATCCATATAAACATTACGTCTTAGACACATTTTTTGGCCGTAATGTTGGTAAATTAACTGTGTTTTTTTTTAAATAGAACGCATGACAATCACTTCCAAAAGCCACAAGACTAATGAAGAAGGAATACGAACAGAAATTCTAGTAAAACTGCCTTCACTTCACGTAAATCGTTTATTATTTAATAGGGACTATTCCATTCCGGTAATCCATAAATTTTTATATCTGGGACACAATCCATGGTAATAATATTACCCGATTAACTTTTTTTTAAAAAGTAGAATACAAGTTCTTCAGTTTTAAAGGATACAACACTGATAAAGAAGAAATAGAATTTCAGGTTAATTTAAAGCTCTTTTGACTACAAGTAAATCTTTTTGTATTTAATAGAGGCAATTCCATTTCATTAAGTCTTAAGTCTGAACGAAATCCATCGCACTAAATCTCCGGAACTGGTTTAATCTTTATAAGTAGAGTGTAGCAGCTCCTCAGAATTGCATTCGAACGATATTATCCCAGAATAAAAGGAAGAGGTGATGAATGTAATCGAAAATGGAGCAATAAAACTGAACCATTTTGTATCCCGTTTCTCAGAGTAACATCGAACTTCTATTCATTCCAGCGCGACAGCCGTAAAAAAGTGCACGAATGGAAGATCTCAGATGGATTTCTCTTGTTTCTGAATGAGGGAATTCGATTTATACTTGTGCTAAGTAACAGAAAAGTGGTTATATAAACATACTACTTGAACAAAGTGTTTGTCTACCTAAAATAAACGAATCCGTCTCGACGACCTAATTTATCATTAAGGGAGTGTCAATCGATCTGGAAATTCCTTCAGCAACTCAAAGAAAATTTTTGAATGTCTTGAGAATGTATTATTACGTTTTTACGAATCTATATGTAACAAAAACTTAATATTGATGCTTGCTTATAAATATATTTGTATTAGAATTAATGCTACAAGAATACATAAATGAATTAAACTTTATTACATAGGTATATAGCACAGCTTGTTACACTATATTGTACAATAATGTTTGATGTTTTATGATATTAAAAAATATTCCGCATCATTATTCAATATTTCGAATGCCATACAATTTTATGCAATATTTGTACGCTACTAGGTAATCAATATTTTTAGGAACTTATCACAATGAATGACCTACGAGGTCATTAATGGCTTGCACGATTTGTTCATAACGCCACGAGGGGGATTACCGGTGATTGCCGAAGTCAAGATAGCAAGAAACGTAAAATTCAAGTAAATTTCCTCTGTTTTTAAAATTTTCACTAACATTGTAGTGAAACTCATTCTAACATGGAGCGGACTGAATGGCTTTGTGGTAGTAGACTATAAGCAGAAAGCGACAGTTCTCAAGTTCAGCTAACTGAAAGAATGTTGCCAGAAAATTTTGTTATTGATTTATTTTCTGTTTCTTTTTGTCTGTTTTAGAATATTCTTATATATTCTGCATCTTTCTAAATCTGGAAATATTGAGTCACATAGTTCTGTGGATAAAAGCAGGTTTAGTTCCTGGTATAAATCCTCCTGGTTCCTGGTTATATGGGAATGTACAAAAAAGTTTACTAACCTTCACCAAATAAGAACAACTCAAAATTATGGCCAGAAACATACACAAACAAAATAGAAGAAATCTTTAAGAATCAAAAGTTAATTCTCATCTCCCAATGTCAGATTCATCATTCATATTAATTGCTGTTAAATGATTTATTCAGTAGTCATTCATACAAATAATAATATAATATCTGTTGACGAATTATTTTAAGTAATCCTCAATTATATGTTGCATCAAATTGAAGATTTTAAAACCTTGGCTGGGAAGTTCGGTAAGTCAGACCGGTAAGAATAGACTTTTCATCACTCATATTTTAATTTTATCTCAATCGAATGGATTCGCCCTGTAGCTTTCTGTTTCATGGTCTTCACTACGGATGCTCTTTATCAAGTGTTTTCAGCGGATACTTTTTTTAAAAAAAATATTCTAGTTCCTTTGCACGACTTCTGTGAGGCCGCACTTCTTTTTTAGTGTTCTAGTATTGTACAAGGCTTAGAAGATGGTTCTAACACTTGATCTTTGAATTATCATTCAACAAACAGTTCCTCGTTATGAAACAAAGCTCCTTGGACTCTTAAATAGGAAACAATGTAAGTTCATTAGATTGATACTGATATGTAAGTTAAATATAACTAATTTTTCTAGAGATAATACATTTCAAAAGTCTATAAAGTATATTAATACGTCAAGAGAAGTATTTACAGATTTTACGTGCTGATTTTTATACTATAATTTAACTTTTATTGTTAAAATGCCCACTGAAGATTCTCATAAAAATGATGCCAGTGGAAAAAAGATTTAATTTTAAACATTATAATTTTGTTTTCATATAACTGCTGGAAGTTCAATTTTTTTCTATATACCTTTATGTAATGGAAAAATAAATATGATTTAGACAGTAAAAATAAATATGTTTTTTTTTTTCAAGAATACCATTTTTTTGTATCATGTAATTTGAGAAGAAAATGTATGTTCAAATTGTATCACTTTTTTTCATTGTTAATATATTTTGAAAAATTTCTAAAACATATTTTTCACCAAGAAAAATATCTGCAAAATATATTGGCAGATTTTCATACTAATACTTTCTTTAGAAAATGTAATTTCAGGGTAAAGAAAATGCTATCTCGTAGACCTCCACAGTTAAAAGTTTAAAAATTATAGCAATTTTTGGAATCCTTTATTAACTATTAAAACTTCTATTTGAGGGGAAATATTTAAGTTATATCTACTAAAATTCTTTTGAACACAAGCTTCCCCTAATATCCCCCTGTACACAGCTTCAAAGTCTAGAAACTATTTCCAATATTTCTGATGATCTTTTGGAAATACCTTTGAAATTTCATGTTTTCTAGACATTGACCAGACAAGATACCTAATTCAAGCTGATTCCTTTATTTTCGGTTTTGCTGATCCAAAATTTCCCATCTTTAAGCCAATTATGACTTTCTAGTGAGTCTACATTCAATTCATGGAAATGATTAGCAATTATATGTTTTCTTACCGATCATGAAAGTTTGCTAAAATATATTGAATAATTCGAGCGAGAAATGAAGTTATAATTGGGGTAAATGGGGATATGATTGATTTTTTATCTATTCTACCATTAAACATAAGGCAGATTCTACCAAAATTAAACCAACCAATTATATATAAATTACAAAAACTGTATATATTTTACATTTATGTATTTATTAACCAGCGGAACTGGTATCCCCAAAATTTCCCTCATGCTTTCTGGTAGCATTGTTGTTTCCCTTCTATATCTTTGTAAAGGAAAAGAATTTCTTGTATTCGAGTACAAAAGTCACAGAATATGCCCCTTTGGTGTGACCGTAGCATAGCTGAATCAATCGTTCAATCTCTGGAGAGTGTTTTGTTGATTAATTCCAGGAAAGCGGTTAATAGTAAAGAAAACTGAATGTGTGTTGTAAATATGTTGTTATCGTCATATTGAAACCGAAATTTAAAACCTATTACAATTGTAATTACAAAATAATCCACCAAATTTGATATTTTTAAGTGATTGCGTGTGTGAATCAACAAGCTTGCATGCTTCTGTAAGTATATAGGATAGATTTTCACTTACTGCTTGGATTTGGGTGAAAATGTTACTGGGTTCAGTTCCATACATTTTAAACCTATTTACTGATTTTTATCTATCTTGCTATTTTTGTTATCGTATTATCTTATATGCAAACATTTGTACATACAAAATTCTTCTGAATGGATTTGGCTCAAAATATTATAGTCTGCAAATTTGTTAAAGGCCAATATATCAAATTTCATCCATCTAGCTCGAATAAGTTTTGAGTTATCATTGTCAAAGAATGACAGATGGATATTTTCCAAAAACTTAATTTTAGAACTCAAAGAGGTTTAAAAGTGGATAATTGTCAAAGATCTGGAATTCGAATTTTTTATCGATTACTATAATTTCTCCATATGCATATGAGAAGATAGAAAAGTAATTCAGTGCTAACTTATTAGTAGATAATATTTCTGGGATAATCATCACAAATAACCATTCTCGTATTAAACTATAATAATTGAAATTCAACCATTTTCAATAAAAATTGGGATAAATTAATGACTTAATTATTGTAGGATTAAATAATTTCTTGAAAAATAAAGTAAATGTTTATCATTTTCCACTACATGTCAGGAAATTTTAATAATTAATAACCAGCATTACAGACTGTACTCAGGTTTACTGTTATAATATTTATAAGAAAATTCTAATAAATTATTTCTAAGTATAAATTGGTTAATTTATAAGCATTAATGAATAAATAAGTTTTAAATTAATGTATAAAAGATTGAATTACAAAATATGATGAATACATCTAATACTAAAGGTAATTATTCATTCATAATACGCTTTTTTAAAAACAAATTATTTCACCAAATTAAATCTTTTTATCCACAGATATGCATTTAATTAGTATAAATATATTTAAAATTCCAAAATCAAGTTAAGAACACTACACCATTTCAAACGCTTTTATTGTTAAAGACATTATTTCAATAATAAATGTCCAAAAATAGAATTCCCTATTAGAAAATTACGTAAATTTGCAGGTCAAGAGATTAGATGAAATAAAATTATTCCTACCATTATTGTATACTGACTACATTGCTGCGTGAAAGAAGCTCTAGAAAAAAATTCAAACTTTTGGTGAATCCCTGCGTGATATTATAGACCAACTGAAGGATTTTTCTTCCGCAGTAATAAAAGTACTCTGTTTTATCGATTTTAAAAGTATACGAGGAGTAAGTTTATTGGTATCTATGATTTTCTTCACTGTGGGGGAGTTTTTCAGCTAGAAAGTGTTTCTTTAACATTTTCTTCCACATACAAACAACTGGAGGGTTTCTTTAAATTTCTTTTATTCGATTTTCAAATTCTTTATTTATTTAGTGAATTCTTCTTTCCGTTTCAAAGTGTCCAGTATCGCAAAACATGTTCGATTGCTTCAAGAGAAAAAATATAAAAACAACTTTCAATGCTTCACTAAAATTTGAAAAGAACTGTAATAAATGTTGTATTTATTAATCCTTTCAATATAAACTTTTTATAAAGGGAATATTTACAGAAATTTCGAGAAGTGTAATTGGAGACTGGAAATGACAATATTCGACACTCATTTTTATTTTCTGATATACAAAGTACAAGGCCACTCTTTATGGTATGCGAAATACAAGAATACTTTTATATTAATTTTTAAAAATCGAATTTAAGTTTATGAATCTTCAATTTTCAGAAACTCCTCTGACTATATATATATATATATATATATATATATATATATATATATATATATATATATATATATATATA
>JAOUZG010038391.1:1236380-1281053 GCA_026289955.1 Argiope argentata | reverse complement strand
GATGATTAAAATATTTCCCTATAACAGGTCCAGGCCTATGTCAAATGGCCATAAAAATAATAATTAAATATTGTATTTGAAAGTTAATATGTAATATAATA
This sequence comes from Argiope argentata, assembly GCA_026289955.1. Classification (NCBI taxonomy): domain Eukaryota; kingdom Metazoa; phylum Arthropoda; class Arachnida; order Araneae; family Araneidae; genus Argiope; species Argiope argentata. The sequence goes on along the minus strand of JAOUZG010038391.1, from coordinate 1,280,952 downwards.
TGATAATATTTGTGAGCGATGTGAACTTGGCATTTCAAGCATATAAAACAATAATAGAAGATATAAAAATAAAAATGACACAATTTCGGAAAATGTATATCTTATTCAATTTTATAATGAGAAATGACTGTAAGAATTAATATGTATTAAGAATTTCCCATTAATAAAATTTTTAAATCTACATGTTAAAATTTTATAATAAAGCATCCATAAAATAACATTTGATAGAGTAATTTTCGCATTATTATTTGAAATAAGCACCATCTAAAACTGAAGATGAGGTTTTACAAGTTACCATTTCGATTTTTCAAAATTCATAAAGTAATATTTAATCGAAAAATTCCATTTAGCTTTAGTATAGTTCAGTATTAAATGCAAGTTGATCAAGAGATAACATTTTTCAATAAAAGATAAAATATTTTATTATTTACATCGAAATAAATTTCTTGCGATATGTTGTTGTAGAATACAAAGAAATCTTTGAAACTTAACTTTCTGTCATTGCTTCCACATCCGTTGCTTTACAATTTCAAATTCCTGCCATTATCTCTTTACAGGAAATATCAAATTGATTCGATTGCTTTACAATTTACTATCTCTGTTCTGCGAATCCGTACAGGTTGACATTTTAAGACATTTTTAGTTTCGTTATTGAAATAAAATTTTAGCACAAAAGGATTTGATGTATTATACATCAGTATAAGAACAGTTTTTGTCATCACTTTCCCCTGTCTTTTGTGATTCGAAATATCATCCATGACCTAATCGGAAAAAAAACCCAATTGATTCTATTTTTTTTTATGATTTCGACATTCTTTTTCTATACTTTAATGGAGTCTGACATTTTAAGAAGTTTTTCTTTTGAGAGTTTTAAGTCGGTATGGTGTATTATTTATTTTTATTACATTTCGTCCGAACTTACCGATCTTACACATCGAATGTTTCAAGTTAGTATTATTATTATTATTTTTCATTTCTCAAATAGTTATAGCAGTTCAAAGTTTGGAATTTAAAACTATATGATTTTGAAGATGAAACGAAATTGGTTTGGGAAATGATCAACAGTAAAGATAATTTACTTAGTTTTCCACTTGAGAAAAAAATTCTATAAAATTTAAAAATCCCTGTGGAGGATCAAAGACAGTTTAATAGAATATTTAAATTCTGACCTCGATATAAACGTATGTTGAAAATTCAACTTCGAAAATTCCGCACTCATTTCACTCATTCACAAAGTTAAAATATGCTGTTTAGTTACTTGTTTCTTTATAGAAAAAGAGCATAAAATATTCTCAAATATTCCGTAAAAGTTAATTATGCTGCATATAAAGTTAGATAAATTTTTCTTCAGAATGTATTCTTTGATACGGAAACATGCAATTTATAGGATATTTCAGCAGATAACTTCAATTCAAAGCGTTATTATTATTATTTTTTTTGACTTGAGATTTTTTGGGCAAACTGACGAAATAGCAAAAGGTAAATCAAATTTCTAATTGCAAATTTCATGTTATCACATAAGAACATTAATTTTAACACTCACATGAATATCAGATTACACATGCATCAGTATTTAGAAAATGGTGGGATTTTTTTTTTCATCTTAAAGTCGTCTGAATCATTTTTTGTCAAGAAAAACTGAAAAATAATTCTCATTTTTCTTCTCTTTGCTGTTGCTCGGTTCATATCGGACATTCACGTCCACTTTTAACAGTGTGTTGCTGATAAGTCATCAAATATTACAACCTTCTTTAACGTTTTCTAATAAACCTAAAAGTAAAAAATTGATACTTCAAAAGTGATCTCGAATTTTGGTTTCAAAATTCTCAAATCAAAACAAAATTCGTATATGATAAGGAAAAAATGTATGCCATTATACACATTGTTTCAGAACCTCATCTCCTCATCCTCAATACAAATAAAATATTCTTCATAACTGTTACAATCTATTTCATTGAGATGGGGTATAACCTCGTGATTTCAGAAAATAATTTTTTTAAAGTTCTCCGTTCCATCAGCCACTGTTTTTTAGATGTTATTTCATATGTAAAGTTTGCAAAAAATTTGAATGATATTTTTTTTAAAAAAGTATTTATTGCTAATTATCTGATTTCGAGAATTTATCCATTAAAATAATATGATCAAAAAGTTCACATATATTATAGATTGCAAGAGATTATTTAAATGTTTTAAGAAGGCAGTCGAAATGTTTTATGCAATCAGATTATGCATAATTAGAATAAAAATAATAAATGGTAAGAGCCTAATAAAAAATAAATCCCGTTACCTTTCGAAATGAATTAATTAGTTTATTAATTTTTGCAATTACTGAATACTAACTAATACATACATTAGGATTCTAATTACCTCAGTATGATTATGCATGTGTAATCGCTTCAGTTTTAAGGTCATAAGTTATCCTTAATATACTTCACCAATGACTAAAAACAATGAAAAGGAAAATGAGAATTGTTTAGCTGAAAATCGCTTCGTATTCACACCGAGTTATAATAAAAAATGATTGCGAAATCTTAACATTAAACGAATTAGTTTATCATGAATTTTTTCAGGGAAGAATTGCATTTTATAACGCTTTTCTTAAGATCCATTTTTAAAATTAGAAAATTGTAGAGTAATGATTTCAATTTCTGCGCTAGTTTTAATATTTATTACGTATTTCAGTATGATTTTTTAAAATTAAAAATTATCAGTTTGAAAGCCTTGTTTTTAAACTTGCAGTGTTATCTATTTTTATTATGTTATGTATTGAAGCAAAGAATTAATTCAAAGAGACAAAATGCGGCTATTTAAAAATATAAGAAGAAAAGAATTTTAAATAATAAGGTATTCCACTTGAAAGCTTAATATTATGAAAGGAATTTGGGTTTTGCATAACTTTAAAATTTGGAATACAGTGAAAAATCAGAATTCGCAATTCATAAGATTCTATTCTGGATCATTGGTAGAATAAAGTGGTGTTTTTCAGTTTATTTTCCAATTACAATCTACTTATTAGGCTCATAAAAATTAAAGATAGCGAATAACAAATATCATTAATTTATCTTTTATATTAATGTTTTTAAAAGCATTAAATTCTTTAAAACATATTATAAATATGTTAATGAGACTGAAATTACCAGGAAAAACCATAGTGATTGAACCATATTAAAACTTTTTGAACGAAATTTGTTTCTTTTAAATTACAAGATGCTTTCTGCAAGTGATAAGAGCTTATTAATCTTTAACTCATGAGCTGATATTTTTTAAACCCTTTTAATTGTGTTTTAGACGAGGAAACAGACAAAACATTAGAAATCAGCTGCAATTTCCAACTCGAATCTTTCTAGTTGGTTCTCTAAAAAATATGTTGATTTCCTTCCTCACCCAGATTAAAATTGTAAACCTAGAGTAATACCAAAATTTTAAGCAATTTTTTTCTGGTCTTAAACACTAAGAGTACTCTCGTATTTTTTTTTTCCAATAACCCGTATATGAGTTGTGAGCTGCGTAGTTTAATAAAGGAAATCGACATTTGTCCATTTTTGGTGAACATAAGATATGAAAAAGTTCATAGCGTGTGATATTTTGAGGTAAAAACACAAGCAATACTAGAGTGAGATCTTGGAGTTCTAGGAAGAGGTTAATACACAAGTACTGGAAAATAGAATACATGTTTTAGACAGCTAATTTTCATACAAACTGAAATCAAAATTTGACATAAATTTTTAATTTAATTAGCAAAATTCATATGAAATTTAATTTATTTAATACAATGTGTGATTGAGTTTATTAAATTAAAGAACATATCGACAGACATTCAATACTTTTTCAAATCTTATACCAATCTGCGTTTTAGAGGCTAAACATGTGCGTTTCATAATTATTTTGCTCATTTTCAATCGTATAATTGGACAGACCGACTTCCTTTTGATAAATCTCGTTCAAAATTGGATTTAATTTGTTGTCACAATCGTGTATCAAGTTTCATCTGTCTAACTCAAAGTGTTTTTGAGTTAGGCACGATTTTAAGGATATGTTTTTAGGATTCAGATGCAATTTGAAATGAGATGTTGACAAATCGCAAAGTCCAGTTTTCTGACGATTGCAATACTTTCCTTTGGTATATTTTGTGTATAAGAAAGTAAAAACGATTTCAAATCTTTTATCACTTCCCATACAAAAAATACTTTTGTTTTTCAACACCAAAATGAACAAAGACTAATGTTATGGTATACTATGACAGTATGAAAAATTTAACAGTTTTAAGAAAATTACTTCTTAAAAATAAGATTCGGGAATATTGCTCTGTAGCTTTTCATAACTAATGAGAATGATATTTTTATAATTAAATTTGCTAATAACATTAAAATTAAACTTCTATTAAAAAAATTTATTGATTAAAGTTTATGATCCGCATTGAATTAAATAAATTAATTGAATGGTCGTAATAAAACCTGCATTCCACAATTCTGATATCATTGTTTACTCACTGAGATAGATACATTATGAAATGTCTCAGAGAGAGATCACGTGCTTAAAAATAAATGCTACTTTAAAAAAATAGCTCATTTCCCTTATATACGAGTGAAACCGGTAATGTTAATTAATCCAAGAGTGAAAATTTACATTTATATATATATATATATATATATATATACTCTTTAAGTGAAAATATGCAAGATAAAAAATATCCATAAATATGACGTATTTTGTGTACAATTCAGAGTGCAAAATGATGAGTAACAAAGTTTCTCCACTTTAAAGAAATCAACTAAGCATTTTTATGTTCATATACGCTATAAAGTGCAGATATACATACACAAATTTGAAAAAAAATATATTATAACTTGGAAACAGAAATCTATAATGTTTAATTCCGTCAAAATTTCTTTTTGAATTTATGAAAACTATAGTATTTTCACAAGGTAAATTCACATTATCACTTACGTCATTATAATTTGAAATGACGTAAGTGAGTAGTTAAATGAATAGCAGCTTGAGCAATCACTGAATCAATCAAATTACTACAAGTAGGTGATTAGGAAAAAATATTGATGCAAGCACGAAAGCTAAGAAGATTTGTATAGAAAACTTTTGATACAATCAGAAATTTTTATTCCTACAATAAATTAAATCCTTTTTGTCCTTTGAAGGTACACATTCTTTTAAAATAAGACATTTGTAATTTCATGATGTCGAAAAAATGTTATATATCTAAATTCGGATCAATGCAAAAAATATCAGAAACAAGGATTTTAAATTAGAACAAACATGAAATATAATTGGAAATTCAAAAAATGTAATCATGATAATTCATCTCAGACATAAAATGTATTATAAATTTTATGTAAATCAATGTAATATAAAGTTTATTTCTGAAATTTATCCTAGAAAGTTGAAACCATTTTGTCTAGAATATCAAAATCTCTGAATATTTCTTATATATATTTATTTAATAAGCTAAACTAGAGTAATTTAAATAACCAGTTAAAGTGTTAATTCCATATTGAGAGAACGTAAGAACATACTTTACATCGAAAAGAAATCAACAAGATATAGACATTTATAGATTTTATATTATATATATATATATATATTGAATGGAAAAATATCTATACACTTATTCTTATGAGCAATTCAAAATGAAACTTGAGTTAAAGTTTATTTATTCTGTAAAGAATCATCTAGACGGAACATGACTAGAACGACGGTTTCTTTCCAACGACAACAGAAGGAAAATTCTAAGCACAGTATTAAAGCAGCAAGAAACTTCTACCTTGTCATCTAAAAATAAACATACGCTAGATGAAAGAAAATTCCGAAGAGTATTCCTCTGTGCTGCTGTAAGGATAACTTGATCTTCAAAACTTCTCCACTCTGTCCCCCGAGACGAGTATAAGCCTCAGTGCCAGGGTCTTCATTTTGAATTCCTCCAAGGGCCATTCTTGTAGTTAGTTTTCTTTTCGAAGTAGAAGATTTGAGGATTATACAGGAAATAATAGGTATAATATTAGCAGATAAGAACTATTATCTGCAAACTAGTATTTACGTATCGGTGACTTTATTCTCTAGATGAATAAAGATATTGGAGGATGAATTGTCACACTTATCTCTTGACAAAGAAAATATGTGCGTTATATGATAACGTGATATGCTTGTAAAATGTTCCAGACTGTGTTTAACTTTCAAAATACCAACTGTGCTGAACAGATTTTGAGGATATATCTTTATAATGAATTAGTTTTCAACAAAAAGATAGGTTAAAAATATTTGTATGAAAATCAGATTCACTTTAGGAATTTTTGTTTTTAAAATTAAGCCATCCCACTTTATTTTAAAATAGACCTTTATTTGCCTATCCAAATCCCACTTTTTATTTAATTATTTCAAATGCGCTCACTAAAAATTACTGAGTTTGTAATTCTCACGCTACAAGTGAAGTGATAAAATAATATAACGTCCACGTCCTAACTTTTTGGCTATTCATCAGCAGAACTGTGTCCCATATAGGAGTGTTTAGATAATAAAGTGCTTGAAAAATACTAGCTTTATTTGTTAAGGAACTTATTATTTATAAATAATTCAATTTAATATGGCATTTATAGATTCAAAAAATTTGAAAACAATGAGTGCTGTCTCCTAAAATCGTCTTAAATTGGATTTATTTTAACTGATTTACCAAAACTTAATTTGAATTGTTTCATAGAGATTAATTTAAAATTTTATTCAAAAAATATGTTTTTGTTATATGCTTGTATAATTAACAATAAATAAATGTTTAAAAAGGATTATTCCTTTACAGAGACTAAAAAAAATTTAAAAGATTAAAACCGCAATATTGTTATTTAATTTACAGTATAAATGTACTTGTTTTGGTAAACTATAATCACTTCAAAGTTGTTGCTTTTTCACATAACCATAATGAATTTCTGGAGAACATAAACATATTTATAAAGGTCTCAAAGAAAATATTTCAGTACTTATATTTAAATATTCCTGTCAATTACAGAAGAATACTTTGTACTAAATAAATTATACACCGTTATGTCTTTTCTTATCAAGTATTTTAAAAAAACATGCATTAAGATTTATAAATCAAATGAATAATTAATGCAAATTCTTGTAAAAAACTTAATATTTATATAAGGATAAAATATAAACATATGAGGAGTCTTTATATAAATATCATTCCTCGTTTCCATAGACTCCAAACACGAAACATTTTTTTTATAAAATAATAAAATAAAGGATTTCTTTCATTGATAAATTTACTAACATTAAATAATATTTCAAGAAATTTACTTTTATTATTTAATATTTTTAAAAGAATGTTTAAGGATTTCATACTTTACCGTTTCAGTGTTCTTGATAAATTTTACAGAATCGCGAAAAAGATCGAAGGTTCTTCTTTCTGTAGATTCAAAAACTTAAAATTTATGATGAAATTCAATTATTCTAGATTTTAATGTCTTTCAATTCTTCTCTCATCATACTCTCCTTATATACATATTACTCAAATTTCCCATCGTTAATAAAATACTTTTTTTTATTCCTCCACTCAAGTTCAAATACATTTTTTAAAACTTTTAGGGTATGGCACTTGAGCTAACATAGTTTTTTTCTAAATATTAATTCATTAAAAAATTTAATCAATTTTTAATACTTTAAATAGAGTTTTAGCAGTATATGTAATGAAATTTGAAACCAACAAACAGTAGCTCAATCGTTAAAAGGCAAAGATTTGTCCCCTCAAGACAATAAATGCGAATTCAATTTCTGTATAAATTAATAATTTATTGATAAATTATTTATATTAATTGTAATAATTATTAAAAAGTAACTAAAATAAATTGTTTATTTCTTGACCTAAGCAGGCATTGACTTAAAATTTCATTTTATATTACTTGCTTTGAATCAGTTAATTTTTATTGTTTCAATGAATGCATACTGTCACACACTCCTCCCATTTTGGGCTTTTGGATTTCAACAGCAGTGCTACCGTAATTACAATTAGCTGATACGAAAATCTCGGATTGAAAGAGCCGATATCTGATCTTCGGGATAAATTGTAGAATTTGATTTATTCTAATTGTTTTTATATGTGTAATGTGAATAAATGCTTCATCTAAACGAATATGTATTATTTGAGCAAGTGATTATTACTCATGTATACTGGTGGTCCTGAACAATATGGTTAGTAATAGACAGAGTCTACGACCCACCACTGAGGCACACGGACTAACCATAAAACTGAATGACCGAACCGCCGCAACAGTAACTTTGGCGGGAACTGTGGTAAAGGTCCTAATGGCCATCACCGGACATAGTACAACACTCCCAGTAGGAAGTACGTCCCATCATCGTAGATAAGAGTCCGACATCCACCTATTAGTATACCTATAAAGGGTGGCGAGATCCAACCACCATGCCGGAATCTTATCATGCTTAATTACGAGATGCCCTTCTGGAGGATTGGATAATAAGGCAAGTTCAATTACTCAATTTTGAATTGGATTTCTTCATCATTTTTGCTGTTAAAACGACACATTTATTCAGAAATTTAATATGATGATCAAAGACACAAAAAAAGTAATGAGCATAAAGTGGTAGAGGTATCGAAATATGCTTTTGTTCTGTCAATCGACGTTACTATTACACAAATTGTATGGCGTTTGAAATTTATTGATTGAGTCTTTTAGGGAAGAAGATTCAATGTAGATCGCCCCATGTCTCCGTCCTCCCAATCATTTTGCCACTCTTATCATTTCCTGCTTGAAGAACGATTTTAGGTAGGAATTTTGTACCTTAGAGTGGTATTGTTTTATGTGTAATACCGCGGATTTCTTTGCCATACTTACAACTTTTTTTATTTCCGTCATATAAAATCGAGGAAACTTTGACTTGTCTGCGTTCGATTTAATTTTTGTAGAAGGCAATCGCAGTTGGATTTTGATTTTGGTGGTTAGCTGCTGCTTGTACGCTGGCTTGATGGTCGAAGATAGGGTTACCTAGCCAACTGAAAGAATGAAGGCTAGTAAAACAAATGCTTTATGTGCAGATATGTTATAGGTTACAGGTTAAAGGCTATTAGTTACTTGTAGGGTTAATTTTTTTTGGAAAAACGTTTGAAAATATTTTATAGATTTAATATTTGCAAAAAAGGCTGGAAAAAATATCCATGATACCAAAATGTATAAGTCAAGGGCCAAAAGTTTGGAAAGGGTGTTTTTTTCGGGGGGCGAATAAATTATAAAGCAATCTTTTTTTCTTTTAGACTTTTATCAAATGATTTGCTTAAAATTTTGCAGATATATTATCTATTTCCTAAATTAAAATTAATCTATATTTTTATTCATTCTTTAAATAAGGACATTCGATTGATCAATAGCACAAAATGAGAAACTTTTTTACATTATGAAACAACCGTAAAATATTTCTAAATTAATAGACTATTTAATTTCTAGTTCCGTAACTGAAAAATGTATTCAGACATTTTTGTACAAAATTTGACCAAAAAGTATACATTTGATTTTTTGATTGACGCATTGGAGTTTATTAATAAGAAAACATATTCAAGATTCGAGAAATATCATTAAAGTATAAGTGAATGCATTTATCAAAATCAATGTACCTTACCAAAAAATGAGGTTGGAAACGAAATCGCATAGTTTTATCGCAAATTTTATAGTGACACCTGTTCAAATATTAAGAATGTTAAATAAGTAAGAATTCTTATTTTCGAAAAAAAAAATGATTCTTTTTGAAGTCTTCCTCATTTTTGCCATAAGTGTTAAAAAACATCAAATAAAATTGCTGTAAAATATTTTGCCAAAATATTTTATCTATTACATTATAAAACTGTACTATGCATGTCTTGATAAATTAATGTATATCGCCAGAAGTCCAAATGTCATTTATTCCATTATTTATCGTGAATCTATATACTTAGATACATTGTGATGTAATCTATCGAAGTGAAAAGAAATAACAACGTCTGTTGAATGATGAACATTTTATTTGACCCCATCCAAAGATAAATGCGATAAACTATTATCTTAAAACAAAGATAGTGCTTAGGTAATGTCTAGGAAATTCTATCTATCCATTAATCGTTTGATTTCAAAGTGCTTTCGGAGAGAAAAAGACAATAATTATGTCTGCAAATAATTTTTTTTCAGTAATGATGACTGAGTAATAGTTTCAAAGGTAAAACCAATATTAATACAGAATAACAATCACATATAATTATGATATAGGAAGAAAAAATAACTGCAAAATTTCTTAAAGTTAACAAATTTTTAATTTTTGAAGATTTAAAGCCTTTATGTGAGTTTAAATTGTATAAGTATTTTCATCGTTTAAATATATACTTTATTAAGATGTAATTATCTGCTATTTTGAAAACCTTTCTGAAACAATCTTATATAAAGTACCAACTTGGAAAGAAAGAAATCGATTATAATACACTTTATTACATGCAATAGAAAAATGTAAACAAAACGCTCTACAAATGTTTCAGTGTATTTTATTGAACGCATAAATTTAACACTTTCTTTCATTAATTACTAGAGCCTAAAAATTTTATTAGAAATGCTAAGAAGAGGGAAAACCATGTCAATGAAACTTCCATTAAAATAGTGGAAAGACATATAAACAAAATCAAGAGACTAATGTAGGAAAATAAATAATTTTTTTTATTAGAGGCATTGCAGTTTTACAATTTCAATTTCATTAAATATATTTTAAATTCTATTTTATTGCATTCATCGTTCACTTAAGATTCATTAATTCATTATTAAACTACTCAAGGGTTTTTCGGTTATTAAAAATACGATTTACTGCATCTAACAGAAGTAAGTACGTTTGTGAATTTATTTATTTTAATTTTAGATTATGAAATATCATACATGAACGAACATTTTCAAGAGTTTTTTTTGAAAGATAAATTTTTTGCCCAAATTTCTGGAATTTCCGGTAGGGTGGTTTGGTTCTCGCCTCCCCTGTGTATGACTCCTCCCATCGATGGCGGTATGTACTTCCTTAGAGAAGGTTTGTTCCGGGGCCAGTGATAATTCTTAGGACTCAACCACAGTTCCCCTAGTGTCGCTCAAGCGGTCCGGTCATTCAATTTTTTTTCCCTTGTGCCTTTCGGCGTGGCGAATTGACCAGTCTGTATAACTAAATATATAAACAAACATGGATCCTATAAAATGTAATGTTGTGCAGGTATTTACACTTTATAACATATAAATTCTTCAACGATAAGTCAGATGTTAAAAACAGATTTTTTTCCAACTATCTGGAGAAAAATGCCTTATTTCGAATAAGATAAAAATAAAGGGTGATATTGTTATTAATACAGATCCTCGGCGGAGAGGATGCATTTTCTTACTTTGGTTTCATCCTTGATTTATCCTTGATTTTTCATTCTTGCTCGGTAATAAGGAATGTCTATTACAGAAACTGCATTGTAATCAATAATTTTTGCAATAATACCCTTTAAATGACATAACCTTAATTTCGAACTCCAGAAGACATTCATTCAAAGAAATTCTTCTTCACTTAAATTCTTCTTTTCAGTCAAGTCAAGTGCAAAAAAAAAATCGAGTAAATGTATCAAGATTCTATCTGGGACAGAAAAAAGTGAAATAATTTTCATCAAGACATATTTCAAAAAGTGCTGACTTTTTCTTTAGAGTCGTTCGTTACACACTGGGTAACTCCCAGGCGCATTAGTTTGGGCGAAAGAATCGAAGTTAACATTTCCACAAAATTACCTCAGCCACTGGAAAAAGGTGATATATATTACTCCTTATCTCTGGCCACCTTCCTCACCCCAAACAGACACTATCACTTTTTCATCTTACTCGTAAACTTCTTTTTTTTTCTGGATAGCTTTTTTTTCTTTCCTTTTATCTTTTTCAAATAAAAAGGGAAGATACAAAAGCGTTTCAAAGAGCAAGGAACATTTTTCGAAGTGAGGAGGTCCGGAAGATAAAAGTGAAGTTTGTTTCCGGGGAAATTGATTTCTTTGGAAGAATACCAAGAACCGTGGGCTAGAAGGGGTGCCTGCAATTGTTGGGCGCGCGATAGAGTAGAGAAGTTTCTTCTTTTTTAAAAAATAAGAAAAGCGATATAAATAAACCAATGCTTTCTTTTAAAAAGAGCAGTAATTGATGCAACTCATTCACAAGATTGTTGAGGATATTATTTCTTTCCTGGCACTCAAACAGAGTGGAAGAAAGTTTTAATTTTAATATTTTGTTTTTCTTTCATCTTTGACCAATATGTCATCTTTCCATCTCTTCGTTTTTCTTTGTTCATCTTGTAAAAATATATGTCAGAATAGTTAACGATATAAAGGCATTTCAAGATGTTTGGTTTTATGTGAATAAATGAATTCCACTCTTCAAGGTTATTCAGACATATGACAATTTTTGATTCCTAATATTAGTCCACGCTCTCTTTTTATCTTGTTTTCAATCGTTAGTAAAATACTTTTTATTCATCCTCTGAAGTTCAAATAATTTTTTTAAACTTGTAATGGATGACACTCCATGTTAATACTGTTCATTTTTTAAATATTGATTCATGAAAACTAACTAATTTTCAATACTTTAGATAGAGTTTTAGTAATTTTTAATGATTATTGAAATCAACATTCAGTAGCTCAATGAGTAAAATGAAAGGATTTCAGTATTCTTCATGTGAAGGAGAAGAATGAAGTTCAACTCTAACGGAAATCGATCATTTTTTGATAAATTATTTGTATTATTGCGATAATTCAATAAAAAAATAAATAAAATAAAATTTGCTTTGTTGACTAAAGTAGAAATGGACTTATTTTTTTTAAATATTGCTTGTTTATGAATAGCGAAAGAAAGAAAGACTTTCGTAAGTGTGAAAAATATCCGTGTCGTAACTTATGAAACTTGCAAAGAGACGTCCGATGACGAAGCGGCTATAAGCCGAGTTTGTGCCAGAGCGTCCGAGAGTAAAAGCTCCTCAGCACCCGTGAGCGGAAGTCTGACTTCTAGCTCATATGAAGATGACACTCACTCACTTGCTAACATGATCACTTTTTAAAGGGGAGAGAAGCCCTTTCACACATCTCACAGATAGAATATAGAGTAAAGAGCAACCGTGTCAGGACTCGGGTTTCGGACGTCCAGATCGCGAATCAGACGCCCTACACCTAAACCAGGAAACCCGCGAAAATAATCTAAACTTTACGTTTCTTTCGTAAAATATTTACAAGTTTTATTTTATTTGTTAGTTTCCGTGGTTTGATGAAGCAATTTAAAATACAGTGATAAATTTTAGCAATTAAAAAAACAGTGATTTAAAGTTTAAAGCTCAAAAATTTGCACCTAATAAAAGCATTTTTAAGCCAAGAAAATGCAAAGATTTTTCCATCAAATCAAATCTTTTTTATGTTTAAATATAAAGCAGACATCTCTTTTTCATAGCACAAAATATCTCTTCTAATTTTTCAAACTTATATCTTATTATCAATATATGAATCATTTTTAAAATTGAGCCCTCTTTTCTTAAGCACAATTCAAGTCGATGCATCATATTGACATTTTTTTATTTAATTGTTAAAAAAATCTACAAAATGGCAAAAAAATTATGCTTCATTGCTTTTCAGAAAAATTCACCTTAAAGCAATTGTTTGCATATATTTTAGATGTAATAAATAAGTATCTGCATTAAATTAATAAGTATGCATCTAATAACTTTTCCGAGTTCAAAGGGTGAAATGTTAAAGAAAATATAACGGCACGAAATTATACTTGTCGTAGTTTTCCTTGCATTGACAAATTAACCCTTTCGACCCTCACGGTGGCATTTGTCACCACAGTGTTTTAAACTCTTAATTGTCATTTCTTTTCAAACCTGTTGGTGGCCTTTGGCGCGACTTCCTGGTTCCTGCACCCATGGTGGAAATAAGATTAAATTAAATGCGGGTGTTTTCTTGGTAGATCACTAATTTGAATTAATTTCTTTTCATTCCAAACTTTCAAAATTCAGGGCTGAAATGGTTAAACTGCCAATGAATACAAATTGGTTTAACTTAAAATTCAAAGAATTACGACAAACAAAAGAATGAAATCCAATAAGTACTAAAAAGATAAGTAATTAAAAAATTAAATTCGGCCAAATAGTGACGATAAGATGAGAAAAGATTCTTCTAGTTAATAATCATATACAAAAAGGCCTTTGTTCTTTTAAACTGAAAGACATCAGTTCTAGGATGTTTTTTTTATCAGTATAGACCAGTGCTGAACAAGTCAATCGCGATCGACCAGTGGACCACCAGGACATTTTCGATTATCCCTTTTTCAAAGGCCTTAGACGCGCATTTTAAAATAAACATATTAATAGAACAATGTATGAGCTTTATCTCATGAGAAAAACGAAGTTTTCTTCTTCAAAATGAAAAATTTAAAACATTTAGTTCAGAAACTGACATTTTAAAAATGTTGCATCTCATTAAACATCGTTCTTTGGCTCTACCTGTGTGTGAATCTGCATTTCATACGATGCATATAATTAAACCTACATATCGTGCACAGCTCTCAGATGGCCACATAGATTATAGTGAAAGTTTAGCAGTTAGTCTAGACTCTAAATAAACAGAAATATTGGCTGACAATATGTAGTCGAAGTTTTCTACTGACTATAAATATGGGAACTGACTTCAGATGGAAATTATTTATTTTTTAATGTCTTTTGAATTAAATGAATTTTTAATGAGTCTGAATTAACTTTTTGATATTAAATACAGCATCTGATTTTATTATATTTGCGGTAATTATCATTACGTTTTAGTTATGTAGGTAATTACATATTCCGTATTTATTATTTAGTTATTTTTAATAATACGAACAAACGCCACTGGATGGACCGCAATATCTTGAAATAAATAGAAGTAGACTATGCCCTGAAAAAACTTGCTCACAACTGATATAGACAAAGGTTATCTGCATTCATTGAAACCTTAAAATTAAATACGGTAAAGAATTTTGGTTTTAACAAGCCAAATTTATGATGAAATTATTGAATTAATTAATTTAGAAACTCGTTTTATTTTAAGCATGAAACAAATCAAAGCAAAATAGTTTTTGTGTAAATACAAAGACCATTCCGATAGGGGCGTCTTTCTTTATATTCAATTCATCATGACGATAAAATATTCTGTTTGAGTTAATCCATAATACATGACCTGTAAATATAAATCTGCCTCCTCGCATTCTGGACATTTTCTGAAGATAACGACTCGCACCGTTAATCGTCTTCCGGAACAAACACTCCGCAGAAAGGTGAGGAAATGCGAACCAATTCGAAAGCCATTTTCCCCATCTCGGGTCGTTTATTTTTCCGTTGCATTTGTAAATCAAACTGCTTTGAGTATCAAAGGCTGAGGAGTGATTCATCGCATAAATATTTCCACCCGCTTAGTGTTCTGATGTAGTGACTGCAGGGTTCGGATTGCGCGTTTCTGATTCAGAAAAAAAAAGTTAGGTAAATATATTCCTTTGATTGTAAGATTAACTTCCAGACGACATTTTGTTTAAAAGCTTGTGATAAAGCTTTTAATCCGTCTTAGCATCTATTTGAAGGGGATATTTCCCTCTATTTGTTTGTGACATTTTACTGTCAAGTATTTAAAACATTAATAAATAAGCATGATAAATTTCGATTAGTTCTATTTAAATAAGTGCCAGATATTTCTATCGCTACGATATCAGAATCGTTTTCAGAATTAATCATTTATGCGTAATGATGCATTCGAAAACATGCATTGTATTGTTAAATTCAGTTTTCATCTACTAAACACTCGAGTGTAAATAACAGCGTTTTCTGTATTATATTTCATATCACATGATTATAAGTGACGCACTGCTGAATGAAGATCATCTCTCAGAATAAACAATATCGACAATAACTTGTAATTAAATGTAAAATTTGTGAATTATTGTACTCGCTATTGCTGTTTCTGCATTTGCCAAACGCTTAGTTATGCATGATAAAAAGGTATAAATACTGTGTGGTCGTAAAATAAATCTCCTTGCTTAATACAACTCCTTACAGCTAAAATGAATGTACGAAATGATATCACCACTTTTCACAGGGGGGATACATTAACACGCCTCACAGAAGAACAACCATACCCTAACCGGAACTCGAAAACGGCACAACCAAAACGAGGACGCCGACGTGTCAAGACGCCGATGTAATACTGGTAAAACTATTATTCAATAGACAGTAAAATAGCGTGGCTGCTTTTAAGAAAATCCGAATGTCTTATACACAGAACATGAGGCGAACTATTATGAGCCTCAAAATTGACAGTTTACACCCAGCTTTGAAAAATATCATACTCCGTATGCAATAGGTTGTACACATAGAAATCAGAATATCGAAAATATTACCCAGGTTCCAGGAGACCTTAATATTGATGTACTAAAGATTGTTTTCCATCAGTTTCATGAATTTATTCATAATGGTACTCCCTTATCGCCAATATTTCCCTTAACGGCAACATTTAGTACTTTTTTTTCAAAATTTTTCTCCCTATGTCTTTTACAGTCTGTGTAGGAAATGTGGGTTTTTCAGGGAAATTTATTTCATTACCCTCTGTGCATATAAATGAATTATATACTTATGAATTTAAATGTTTTTAGAATCAATTTCAATTATATTCTCCCCTTTTTCAGAAGGTATCAGGAGACAACTCTGATTTTTCTCCATTAGTTGCTGTAGCATTAAGTATTCATTAAAATAGGCTAATCAAAAAAGTAATTGAGTAAGGTTTAACGTATATCAACATCTCAAAAATGTTTGCTCCATAAATGTAGTCTCGTTTGAAAATGTCACTTTTTCAATCAAATTTTCATTATTTGGATCGAGTTTTAGTTTTCAGTTTCAATTTGTCGAAAATTGTATTGGATGAATATTGTATTTTTTTCATCATTTAAGGTAATTTGATCAGTGTAAAAGTGATTATCCCCAAAAATCGTAGAAAATACCTTTCATGGTATTG
The DNA here is from genome assembly GCA_026289955.1 of Argiope argentata. Lineage (NCBI taxonomy): Eukaryota > Metazoa > Arthropoda > Arachnida > Araneae > Araneidae > Argiope > Argiope argentata. Next base: position 1,263,902 of record JAOUZG010038391.1, on the reverse strand, counting down.
GCATAAAATGCTGACTAAAAATTCACTTCAACTTGCATTTAACATTGGATATATTCTTAGCAATTTAATTCTGGTATTTGGCTAATAATGCCTGAAAATTGAATTTGTGTTTTAGACGAGATTTTCAAAATCTGGTGAAACCAAAATTTGGCACTAAACACATACAGAACATAAACCAAATTTGATACTTCTAAGTCATTGTGTTTATATGTTCCTAAAATTACAGCCTATAGACGGTCTCTTCTTTTTGTTATTGGCTCAAACTTTGTTAGATATCTACTTTATAATTCTAATATCTGTGTACCGAATTTATCCATCTAGTTCTCTTCCTGTTGTAACTATGCGACAATTCATATTTCGAACCCCCACAGACCGACTTCTCTGAACAAATTTTACTCAAACGATGAAAGAAATGTTCAAAATTGGTATAAATGCCATATCGAAATTTCATCTATGTACTTTAAGACGTTTTTTTAAAATTTATCTTTGTAAAAGACAAATTGATAGAAATTTTACAAAAATATGTTTTCCAAACGCCTAATTTTTAAAATTTGGAGATTAGTCAAAAAAAATTTGACGATTGCTATAATTTCTATATATTTCATATACGAGGAAGTAAAAATATATAACAAAATATATCTATAAATATCAATTTATAAGACTCAGAAACTTCTCGATATTATTATTTGTAGTTTCTAAATTTAGCAAGATTCATTCATCAATACAACAAACATTATTATCAATAGATATCTTTGTTCTATTCGTCGTATGGATGTAGTTTGTCCACACAGTAGCATTTAACAATAGGGAATGAGAATAGCCAACATAACTAGAAAACAATGCCCCACAATAAAGAAGATTTATTACTAATCCGACATGAGCTACTCATGGAAAAAAATATTTATTCCAATACTCAAGTCGTAAAAAGAGTGCTACAAATCAATCAGAGCAGTCTACTCTTTTCCAATATCTTTGTGGTGCCGTATATCTGGGGGTAGAAAGGGTAAAAGCAATATAAAAACAATTTTTTGTGTAGTAAAAACGAAGAATAGGGACATCTCAACTTAGTGGTAAATAGTTTTGTAAGAAATAACGCTGTTTTTTCATTATTTTTAGATCAAAACCATTGAAAATGTTTAAATGCATTTGTACAGTGTGGGGCTCAATCATGTTAGTGATGAAGTATATCTATATATCTATATCTATCTATCTATCTATATAATTTTACAATTATTTTTTAAAAATTTACATCTTTGTAGAAGTTCTCAAAACTTCCTCTACAGTTACAGAAAAATACTTAATTTTTATGCTCATGTGTTTATTTATATTAGAAGATAAAAAAGATTAACAAAACCAAAATGTTTATAAAATAGTAATGCTATATTAAAACATTTTTAATCAAAAATTCGGAGCTAAATATAAAAATACCTTTTCAATTATTTTTAATAATATTTCTTGATGTACGATTTATGTGAAAAAATAATAAGGCTCTTTTTTTCAGACGCAACAATTCTGAATGGGGCTTGACATTTTTAAAAGTTTTTATTACATACCATCTTGTTCTTGGCTAAGTTATAATAATTTGTCACCTAATAATTTTCAAATAAATTTACATGCAGCTAATGCACTAAAGTTTTAGTGCATTAAAACCAAAAAAATATTTTTAGTGGCTCGGTTGTGATCCAATCTTATTAATTTCTCTTTCATTTAATTCTTTGTATTGTTATAAACTTTAAAAAATTTGGCTCTCAAAATATGTTGTTAATTTCTTGGTTCTATCATAATTATCGCATTTAATTCCATCAAATATGTTTCTTAAACTACACCGATTAATGTAATTAAATATTAAAGGAATTAACAGTTAATATTAATTAAATAAAAGAAATATTCATCAGCAAAGTGCGACTCTGAGGATTTGGCAAATTTCCGTTTCACTATTCCATAATTCCTAAAAATATATTTATAAACAAAACCTGTCTGTATCATGCTACCGGTAAACGCATCACCCTGGATTGATGAAATTTGACTCCTATTCTTGGAAAAAATTCGTAGAATATTGTTTTTATTTGAACATGATGTAATAAAACCGGAAAGAATTGCAAGGTTATTCTGTTTAATTGGGACAAAATGAGTATCATAATTCGAAAGCTACAGTTCATTTATTGAGTGGAAATGCATATATTCTGGAACTACACTTTTACGAGTTTTATCTGAACTTATTTAAGTCTTCCAATAATGAGATCTCTTTTAACTCTTTGAAGGGCCATTTTTTCAAATCATGGTGTATTAAAACTGAGATTGACCTAGCAAAATGTTATTCATTTAACTTATTACAGGGATTTAATTTGTTTAATTAAATAATTTGGTTCATTGATAATTGCTTGCTAATCAAAACATTGCATTTTGTGTGAGATAAGGAAGTAAAGCATCTAAAATTCTGTCTTATAGAAAAATGCATCAGAACTTATTCTAATCCATACAACTTCATTTGAAGATTGAGAAATTTAGTGGAGGCCATAATTCTCATGGTTCTTGAAAGAGTTAAAGAACACTCGACTAAAGGTTAAGAACATTTTTGACTTGATCGTCGACAAACCATTCCCATTTCTGCTTGGATTTTAACTTGGATTTACGAGGTAAGCTGGAAGTGTAGGAATTCGTAAACAGTTTTGTGCCTATGTTTTACTGATGTCATAAAGCCAACCACCATAATTAACAATTTTGGGATGTAGAGAAACCTTATAAAGTAATGAAATAACACTAGGAGAATTCAAAGATTAACATTTTCTCTACTATAAGCAATAGTACTTGGTTCTTTTTATTAACGGATTCTTATTGGTCCTTTTTTTATTCACTCGCTGTTTAATTTTTTTTCAGTTTTAGTTAACAACGAATTTTAGAGTTTCCTGGCAATTTAGAAGCATCATGATTATAACACTTCAAAAGCGTAATAATTTACATGAATATTTCAATGACCATCTAATCCATGTCTGGATTAGTTGTGATTATCAAATTATATTTGATCACTTTCTTCGCTACCGAGATCCTCAGATATAGCACCTTGTGATTTTTTCCTGCAGGGTCCTCCACTTCAATAGGACTTACAGAAGTTGGAGCAGACGGTAACTGTCGTATTAAACTTATTAACAGGGGATAATGTATAGGCGATAGCGACAAGAAATAGAATAGAAATTACCATGTCACCGGAGTAGCATGCATGGAATAGTGATAAAAACTTAGGATACTGTAATGTCATGGTAAATTTGATTGATCAAAATTAATTAATTATAACTTTCACAGATATGCTGTATTTTTATCTCACTCGATATGAATCACTTTGTATATGGAATGAATTTGAATTTCAGATTTTTCAACTAAATTGATTTCAACTTTTTTGAAGAATAAGCCTTTTTTTGTCTTTATATTTGCGTATAAGTGAACTTGGTAACTCAAAAGCCCTACTATTTATCTGTACCTGGTAGATAAGATTTTATACCAATCTAAAAGTTTGCTTCAGCAGGTATACTAAGGAAGTGTTTAAATGTATTCTCAATTTTCTCCATATTTAGAAGCATGAAGTATGTCATTTTGCGTCAATATATGCTGAAACCTAAGAATTGTCATATTATTATTACTCACAGCGATTTCGAGAATATCATTACTCTCAAGGGTTTCTGTTTCGTACCAATATTCTAATATAATTTTCAGGAATACAGAGAACAGAAAAAGAACGGCCACTAGTTAGGGGCTGGAAAAAGAATAGCCATGAGTGATTTCCTCCAAATTTCTCAAATACTTTGTAAGAAAAATGTTTTTACAAAGGACGACATCAAATTGGCATTGACGTACAATATATACAAAATGGTAGCATCTAGCATATATTCAGCATTTTTACAGAATATATCCTTGTGAGTAATCCTTGGCGAATGTTTGGGAGATTGATCTCCTGTATGCAGTTCATAATATCCGAAAATTCAATTTGTATTTTAAACGTGTTTTTATCAACTTATAGAAACAAACGATTGGACACAAAATTATAATGACAGTGATGAAATGACTTACCAAATTTGATGTGTTTAATTCATTGTGACGTAGAGTTATCAGTTTTACTTTTTTCCGAAAGTACAGAAAGACAGACAGTCAATTTTGGTAGGTTTCTTTACAGTAGATGGTAAACTGTGAACCAAATTTTATCTATATGGTTAACTTTTATTTGTTGTTATCATGTTAGTTTATATTCAAATTGCTGGGCAGACTTCTTTGAAAACTGACGATATTGCTTTGTTCAGTAGCGGCGGAATAGTTGGCTGTATTCAAGAAAAAAACACTACCTTCCAACGTAGCTGTTTGAAAATTAAGTGGAAATCGTCACACTTTATGTTAAGACCATATAACAAATTTTATCCACGTTTATTTCATCAAAAATGTTCTTTTTTGATTTAGGAAGATAAAAAAATGTGGAGATGCATCAAAATTTCGGGTTCGAATTATTCGACAATTAGAATACTTTCTCTGAACTATATATTAAAGAAAGTGAAAAGAGTCTAGATTATCTAACTGCGTAAGAAAGCCGAAGGATTTGTACTTACTATTTATAGTTTATAGAACATTGAAGAATAATTTTCATATAAAAATGCATTTTATTTTTTGAAAATATTTAATTTATTAATAAATAAATATTTAGGGTTTTTGAGAAATAAATTGAATTTCTTAAATTTTTTGGCATCATTTCTAAAATGATGAAATATATCCTGAAGAAATAAGAATCCCATTTCACTTTAAAATCACAATTCATATTTCACTTTTAAATGTATGCAATGAATAAAAAGTACAATGTATTTTCTTTATAGTTCAGGATTTTTCTTCTTTCAAATAAGTTTTGTTCTGTGCTTCATCTTATATGGAAGAAGCTTTTAAAACAATCAAGTTTAGGTGCATTCAGAACAGTAAAAATAAAAGTTGGCTCGGTTCCCGTAGCTTTGTTTGTTTTGAATAAGGAAAGAAAGACAGGAACAAGAAGAATACAAAAATCCAGTGATTTGCGAACAGAAATCTTTTATCTGTCTTGTATGTCGAAACTTAGCGTTAAGAAAATATAGATAAAGTACCAAGATCATATTCCACTTAAGCTGTAGGATTTCTCTTCGGATTTATATAAACCATTCCGACATCAGAATTTTTCAAAACATCTCAAAGTGTTTCCTCGTGGATATACAAAATATATAGTTTATATGTTAAAAAAGAACTATAAGTAAAACTTATATAAAGTAATATATCGTGTTCAAAACAATGTATTTAAATATTTTCTTTTATTATAATTTGTTCTTTATTTGGTATTGGATAAAAATAAATTATATGCGTCAATTCAGTATCCGAAAATGTGTTTTTCTAACTCAAAGAATTCTAAACTGCGAAGATACGTCGAAACTTCGTGTTCGAAATTCTTGACAATATTTACTTCTTCCTATATTGTATATAGGATTGTGTATGGGATAGGATTGTTTTATTCATTGTATATGTAAATCAGGCAGCTTCACTTATTTTAGTGCAATGATAATACTGATCGTCCCATAATACATAATTTGATAATGGCTTTACATGATGGTTATAACTTCCCTTAATACATGACTTGATATGATGATAAAAATTTCCGATAACACTTGACTAGTAAATGCTGGTTTGAATCTGTTATATAAATACCCCTAAAATTTCCTTGTATCATTTATGTAAAGGAAAATGTGAAACAATTCGAAAATGATTTTTGCTGTTTGAAATAATTTATTCTTCCACAACATCTAGAAATTAAACTATTCCAAGAATCAACTGATACACAAATTTTACATTTTGCTTTACAATATGATAAAAGAAATGCTAAGTTTGACTCCAGTTCCTGTTTAAATAATATAAATATTTGAATATTTACATTTCCTTTTATTGAAATATCTGATTATTCTATCTTTTATTTTAGAACTCGCAAATATAATTCCTTAGATAATTTCATATATGAATACTCGATTTAAATAATGTAAATATAACTGAAGTTTTATTTGATATTTATCACGATCATGCACTTAATGTTGGAAGAATTGAAGCTCTAATACATTGGAGAAAATTTTTATACAGTAAAACGTGACAGGTGGCAAATAATTAATAATAATTTTACTAGAAATACATTTATAATTTATCGTTATTATATTTGCATTTTTAATTTTAGGTATAATATTTCTATTTCGCACTTTATAAAATTCGAACATTAATCACTCGTACAGCATCATGTATAAACATAGTTCTCTGCATATTATAATATTAAATATTATTATAATATGCAGGCAAATATATTTATACAAGAACACAAATTTTGTGTGATGGTATGGAACTGTTAAAATACTGCATTTAAATAAAAATATTTTTTAAATAAAATATTAAATATTTGATATAAAAATTATTTTTATTTAGATGCGCTATTTTAACAGTTCCGTATCGTCACACAAAATTTCTGTTTATTTGTACATACCAATATCTTAATGCACGTAATCTTATATATTGCTAAACTTTTCTTTATTTTTAAATTTATTAATAAGATACACTGATTTGGCATATTTAACAAGCATTATCATAATTTATTCTCTTTTTAGCTGTATAAAAAATTCTTACAATACAGACATTTTTATGAGAATATCCCTCCTATTATCTTATTTTAATGTATAAATAAAGGATTAGAATAATCGAAAGATCGATGTTAATGATCTCTTTATGCATGCACTATTTATAAAAATTTTTCTTAATCCTTGTAAATTACCTTATTACGGGAGGTGCTTTTAGGCAGTGATCCTTACTTCACATTTACTTGGGATCTTAAGACATCAATAAAAAAAATCTTATCATTCTGTTTTATTTCTGAAGATTAACCTTATTAACTAATAATATGACTTCTAATGCGATTACATGTTTGGAAAAAAAACTTCGCAACTTCAGAAAAAAAGTAATTTAACTTAAAATCCTTTCTTTCGTTTATTTTTTCTAAAAAGATATGAAAAATTGCGACTTATTTTTTTTCTTTTGAATGCTATTATTTGAATGCTATTGAATTTTAATTCATCTTTTTCTTTCATTTAAAAAGGAAACAATCTTTTGCAAAATAAATAATATTAGTACATCAAAGTAAATCTTAAAATCAAGTAAATTACTCAGTCATAAATTATTTTATGAATTAAAATCCATGTAATAAACTTTAGACCTTTTTATGAAATGCAGAAGTGTTAAATTTATTCATTGTAAGTTACTTGAATCCTGAAATCAGGAGTCTTAAGTATTATCAGAGATGTAAGCTATCATTTCCTTCCTGATACAAGAAACACGAGTATCTAAAGTCTAAACAAGCTAAATTTAATTAAATTGAAAACATTTATTTCTCACCATAAAGCGTGGGTGATCTATGTAATTTCTTGGGCAATCTTTGTGTTCGTTCTTGAAATAAATTGCTCATCATTACGAGTTCATTTGTTATCATATTTAATCTTTTATGCGTGGTTTACACTAAACCAATTATAAGACGGCCACAATAATCGGTATGTGCGTAAAAAGGGACTGACTCATGTTTGTCATAGTTTCATAAAATAGATATAGGCATTCCCTTCTTGACTATAAATTGAAGTTTCGGCGTCCATAAAATTTCCTTTTTCACTGTGTATTGTATTAAATTGATGGATTTTATAAAAAGAAGAAGGGTAAAATAAACAAGGTAATATAAACAAGGTAAAAAAAAGGCAACCTAATTAAATTTGGAAAAATGTGGAAAAAAGCAAAGTAAAATGAAAAAAAAACATATAATTTTGCATCAGAAAGAAAAACAAGTAATATAAAAAATATTTTTTAAAAAAATTAATTCCTATTTTGGATATTAGGAAAAATTTAGTGAGTAAGGAAATTTTTTTATTTTAGTTACTTTTTATTAAATAATTACAATTTTTGTTCTCGTGTTCCGTTTTACAAAGGAAGGAGGAGTGCAGTAACGTCTGAGGGTAGGGACCCCTCAGCACATGAGTAAAGATCACCTTTGATTCAGTCCCCCCAGCGGTATAACTCCCAACTTGGAGAACTTTGCAATCAGGTTCGAACTCGCAACACAAGGGGTGCAAATCCTACGCCCAACAAACCTGGCTATCCCGAACTAACAATTACAACCACTGTAAAGAATTATGAAGGTGAAAAAGTTAGTTTTTAATTAATTAATAAAAAATTAAAGAATTAATATTCGAAAAAATTGTATTAACATCAAATGTCATTCACGACAAGTTTTAAAAAATTTACTTGAACTTGGATAAATACAAAGTATTTTATTAATGACTGAAAAATTATATATATATATATATATAGGAAGAGTGTGAGATAATAGTAGGTGTTGAAAATTGTCAGAATTAATAAGTGATGAATTTTTTCAAATGAAGTGCATATAATGTAGCAGTTATTCCCTTCATGGCTATAATAATATCGAATTCTATTCAGGTATTCCCTTCTAGACTAATAATTCCCGTTTTGGCGTATCTGAAATTTTCTGCCCTACTGCGCTTCGTATTAAAATGATGGATATTTATACAAAGAAATAAGAAAAAAATAAGAAAAAAGGTCAACCTTAATAGATTTGGAAAACTATAGAAAAAAATTCGAACAAAATCAAATAAAGCAACATTACATCAATTAAAAAAAGCCTCAAAAAATGTCAAAATTTATAAGTGATTAATTTTTTTAAGTAAACAAAAACTCGCCAAATTCTTCAGCGGATGCAAAGTAAGGGGAAAAAAATACAATATAGCGACATGTTATTGTCCCGTCGGGATAATTCCTTGCCATCGACCGAACAGCATTTTTCAGTCTTTCTACTCATATGCTGCCTACTGGTCGTCTTATAACTGGTCGAGTGCAAACCCGATATTAAAGGGGAGGGGATAAATCGAATTGCTATTGTGATGTACTGGAAAGCGCAATTGTGATCTGTTAAATCGCCACGACTAAAGTCAAATTTTTTCTTCATTTCACTAACTTTGTTATTAATGTTTTAAAACTGCATTGTGCAGTAGTTACTTATTACAAAATGTGTTACTTGGAAATAATTAAATTTCATGGCAAAAAAATACTTAAAATGCAAAGAAGAGAGCTACAATATTTTCTTGATTTGTCTGAAAAACTTTTTTATAAATAGAAATTGGAAGAAAACAACAAGCGTTTATTTACGAATAAAATAGGATAGAAAAGAGGACAAATAGCTCACCTACATTTTTCTCAAATACTTTGCAATAAGAGTCTTATCTCGCTCACCCCTTCATATAAAATTGTGAACATGAGGTACGGCCGCAAATACTTTTGACAACATTGATCAACAAGTTACAAAATATAGATTTTCGGCGTGTATATACGATTTTTCGGAATCTACCATTCCCACTTGAAGGGGGAGCATCTCAAAAATGAGGATCATAGGCTAACGGTATGATAGTTTGCTCTCCTTGGTGAGTACAGAAAAGGTGTGTGTGGGGTGGTGGTGGCTACAAGAAGTATTTCTCACGGGAAGTGTTGTACCATGGCCAGTGATAGCCTTTAGGACTCAAGAACTTTTCCTCCTAATATTACTGTTTCAGCGATCAGGTCAGTTTAGGGTAAGTTGAAGGATTGAATTTATGATTACCAAACCTATTGGACGAATATAATATTAATAAGCTTTTATTTATCCCTTTTATTTTGATTTTGCCACAAAATATCTTCAACTTCTTGAAATTTAAGAATATGTTTGAATTTTTACTAAAATTTTAATTCAAACTTCGGGTGTTTAATTAGTGCGGGATTTTTTCTTGAAGAATAAACCTGTCATAACGAAAAATGTTTTTCTTTCTCCATGATAAATATATTTGTTAAGAACGTTAACTTACCTAAGAAATTACTTTCCCGTTTAAAAAATTTACAGAAAACTACAATATTATTAGATATTCGATAAAATAAAAACGCATTAAATGGAAGACGAAAAAGAGAAATAACGTAGGCGTCTATTACTTCGTCTATTATTTACGCTATATAGCTTCGACAACTACAAATCTGTCTTAAATGTTAACCTCGTTACCGAAATTATTTTGACTTTATAAAGATAAGAAAATTCCTTTTCTCGTATAAAAAAACATTTTACTCTCTTCGTTCGTTTAAGAAGTGAGTCTATTTGATTCTGACTTTTGTATCGCATTATATTACAATAATAATTTAATTTTGCAGATAAACTGGGACTAGGCCTGTTTTGTGTAGTTGACTAAGAAAAATTTATTTAATATGTAGGACTCGAAATTTCTAGTAGCATATAATTTCAACGACTGCAAAAACATTTCGATACTTGCAATCTATATTAAATTATTATTGTTCTAACATACATGTTTTTATTTTCTCTTTCTTCTAAAAGAAGATTTTATTTGCAGTGTTTTTTTTTAAATAATTCAATTAAGACTTCAAGAGATTTTGGAAAAATCGAGTTATGTATTTTGTTAGTGAAAATTTATTTTAGGTATTTTTGTAAGATGTTATTGCTAGAAAGTCTGCTCCTAAATTATACAAATTGGGATTTCTTTTCAAAATAAATTGCTTTAAAACTTTATTACGTTCCTTGCACTGTAAAAATAAATTTTAAACACAAATGAATTTTAAAAAAATTATTTACATTATATAAGCAAGTGAAATGCTTTTTCTAGAAATTTATAGACATTCATTAAAAAACGGAAATGTTTTTAGGATAATTACTTTTTTACAAATTTAATTATTTTTATATAAAGATCGGAAATGTTTTTATATGATTATTTTAATCTTTCCAACAAATTTGTTGAAAGTATAATATCAGTTCATGATTATTTCGATGGGAAATATATTATTGTTTTCTTAGCTCAGTTATTTTAAAATCTCAGTTTAAAATATTAAGAATTATTTGAAATAAAACATTAATTTTTTTATCGTATTCAAAAATATATTAACCTTAAAACGAAATGAAAATTTTTTTCTGCTATTTGTCCACATTTATTTTTAAAGTGATAGTTTTCTGTAAAACTAAATTCCAAAATCTTTTAATGTACTACACATTTTTAACTAGTATTTATATTGACAGTACCTTTTTTATAAAGAAGTCAAGGGGAAAAACTAAAATGTATAATAATTGAATAATTTATTAACTAAGGGGAAATGGTTTCCCCAAAACCTTCTCGTATAAAAATTATACTGAGACGCATTTCATCACATTTACTTACTATGTTTAAGATATATTAGCTTTTGGCGTGAATTAAGCCTTTTCACTAAACAGTTGTGATCCTTGGCGATTTATCCTTACCATGGCGTTAATAGCATCCGAAAGTCAAGCTAGTTTTTTAGACTCGTGTTTCCCAAACAATTAAACAAAAGATTTGGCGCCGAAATATGCTTTCCACCAAAGGTCATAGTAAATTTCCTAAATTTAAATCAACCCTTTTTTCAGTAATCACGTTTACATGTTTCTGAAAGTACAGACTGTCAGATGATCAATCAACTGTTTAGATTTGCCTCAGAATTTAATAGGTTGATTTGACATAATAAATGTTAAATATTTGTCCCGAATTTTATCTTACTACCCTAGTAGAAAACAAATATTGTATAATATTGATCAATATTCTCAATATTGTTTAATATTGTAGAATATTGTTAAAGCACATATAGTATCGCACAATATTGTTTAATATTGTGGAATATTGTTTAACATCATATAATATAGCATAATATTGTTTAATATTGTGAAACAGGATGTGCTACCTGGGTATCTCTCTTTATTTCATAGTTATCGCATAAAAAACTTATATTCGAGTATTTGGACAAAAAGAAATCCTCTCAAAAATTGCCCAAAATTAGATAGAAATCTACAAATTTGGAGTAAAGACCATAAGCCAAATTTAATTCAAAGTATGTTTATGTAAATTGGGGAGATTCAAAACTAATTGAGCTCGAAGGGGTACAAAACAGGGCAACTGATTTGTCAAAGATTATATTTCTTTCAATTTTTATATGAGAAAGCAGAAACTCTTCGAAAAATTGATTTTAATGTTAAGACTATGAATCCAATTTTTTAACACTTTCAGATATGGATAAAAAGCGCCAAAGCGAGTGTTGAGACGAGTCAAAGAACCGCAACCTAACGTTTATATGAATTTTTTTATTTGCTTACACAAAACAATATGCATCATCAAAGGAAATGGAGATAAACATTGGGGAGGAAAGAAAGAAATCTCATTCGTGAAGTTTTCTTGAGTTTCTCATCAGCAGGAAACCTTTCTAGTGAAATGCCGGTAAAGGTACTTTATGGGCGAATAATATTGTGATAAATTCGCTACACGCTTTCTATCTCGATGTTATTATTCCCCGGGCGGCAATTGTTTCCTACTGTAATCGCCGCTTTTTTGCTGTTCCTATTCAGAGAGAGTGATGCTCAGTTCTACATCTCCCAGTTGCATCAGAGGCAGAAATGCCCCATACGTCATGGAGATACCAATCATACTGAATTGAGCGAAGAAATAAGCGTTCACGTACTTGAATTATTCCGCAGACAGTCAAATGGGTTTCATTTCTTGTATATCTCACATTTAAATGTTTAATATCTAACAAAAACAATTTTTTTTCTCTTGTATACGTAGTATAGACAAAAAATATTGCAATCATCAAAAAATTTGTAATTTTTTCGTCAGTCTATCTGTCTGTGACAAAAATAATGAAATTTCTCTCAGCTAAACAAATAAAATTTAATACACGTCCTTTACCACAAATTTGATGGGTTTTTTTTATCAAATTCTAAGCAAAGATTTCTCTAAAGAAATTCACTTCTTCGGCTGTTCCAACATAAATGAACCCTATCACTTTGAAACGAAGAGAGGGCTATGAAGTTCAATTCAAATACACAGATTTAGTGTCTAGAGTATAGGACCTTAACAAATATTATCCACATGAGATAAAACAATAAAGTGAAATTTACAATTTGTTGGTCTGCATTTCTAGAGGTATGCATACGTGATAAACTGATAACTGCTATTACTTAGATATATGAAATTTAGAATACAATTCTGTGCCTAAAATTGTTAAAAGGATTTTTTAAGAGAGTTATGTGACAATTTGTTTCTCTCTATCGGTTAGGAAAAACATGGCTAAAACAAAATTTAGAATTCCAAATGCTATTAGAAGAGGTTGCCAGTGCTTAGTCGCCAAAAGTCGGTAAAAATGATAAATTTACATCAAAAGTAAATATTTTGTAACCATTTCAAGCCAGTACCATACAAGGCGATCTATAGAATATTAGAATATGAAAGATTGATTTAGGAAAGCTACTAATACTCCTTTAATAATGTGCTTTTTTGACACGTCAGAAATATGTTAAAGGACGGAAGCTTTAGAATTATAATCTGCGTTACAAGTATTAAATATATTCAATTAAAGATCTTTTTTGAAAAAGATACATTTATTAGTTGCAAAATATACCATAAAGGTTGCTTATTTTATTTTTATTAACTTATAGTTTTGAGATTAGTTACATCTCTAAATGACTTCTATGTGGCTGCACTTGTGTGGAAATGAAATTAATTGTACGTTTAATATTTTTATTAATTATATTTTAAATTCTTTTTTAATTATAGTTTAAATGATTTTTACCATTAACAGGATAATTAAATTTTAATAAAATTAAATAAAGTATTTTAGCAGAGACATTCTATTAGTTACAAAAATTTATTATCGAATAGTTTAGATAAACTTCTTGAAAGAAAGTTATACATTTAGAAACTATATTTCATATTTTTTTTACATTGACTTTCTCAATTATGAATTAAGAGGATCATTAGTTATAGTAATTTCCCTATCATTAGTTCTCTATTTATAATCAGATTAGAGCAGCATTAAGAAAAACAACAACAAAAATCATCTAACTATATATTTCAAATTATTTGAAAAAAATTATTACAGAAAACTAAGGCCAAATCTCAAAATCTATACGTTTTACTATATTCTTTAAAAGGATTACTAGCCTTTCAATAAAATATTTTTTGGTTATATTTAAATGCAAAAATTTCTCCTTTAATTGCAACCTTACAGTAAGTTTTCTAAGGTGAATCCCCAATTCTCCATTCTCTAAAATGAGTCCGTAAATTGCAATCTTTGGTACATATGGGACTTATTTAATGGAATAAATATTTAAAAGAACTGGAGTTATGATACCATTCAGTTTAGGCGATGGTCCAACTTCAATATTTCTTCCTTTTATCCATCTTTTTCTAAATAAAAGTTTCTAGCGATAAAGTTGTAAATATGCTCTTCTTTTACTCTTGGCATTTTGAGATTATAAATAGATTTGGATTTTACTTCTTTTATGAAAAATCTCGAAATAATCTCCAACTATAGGTGCGAACAGTGAAGGAAAAAAAATGTCTGGAGCGATGCCGATACTTTTATTTCTTTCAATGATAAACAGGAAGGTAATAAAACTAGGCAGTCACATGCAAACAAATATGTTTTATTTATTATTTTTGTATAACTACTTATGTTGAAAAATTCAAAGTGGAATAAAATAATCTATTCGTCCAATGTACTGGAATAACCTTCAAGTTTTAACCACTATTATATGCAAAACATTTTGAAAAATTTTGTTTTGATGTTTTTAGTATTGAAATATTGAGTTCACTTTAATACATGAAAAGATTTGGTAAAATCCAAAGATAAATAAATAAACTAAATAACAAAAAAGTAATATTTTGCATAAAAATTATGTACAAGCATTAATATTTTATCTTTGATTGTAACCTCATTTCGCTTAGTTTTCTTTCACACATCATTATCAAAACTAAAAACAAGAAAGCTGCAGCCCGATTAAAATGCTTAGTAGACAACGAAACCTTTTCTAAGCATTTAACTATACAAATTATGATTTTTAATTTTAATCTTTAAATAAAAATTGTATGACAATTTTTAATGATTCAATTTAAACGGTGGTGTAGATATTTACGCTTTTTAAAGCATTTTAAGAAATTTATAAGCGGTAAATAATTTAAAATTTACTTTATTTTATTTTCAAGTGTACAAGTATACAAAAAGAAAATGTGCTAATACTGATAAATTTGAGCCTAAGACTTCGATTAATCTTCTCATTTCAGACCATCCCGAGTATGAAATAGGCATTTTTAGAATTATGTCTCAATCCCTCAATCTGTAAAACTGCTTTGAGCTAGACGAAATAAATTTACTGAATTTTTTGATATTTATCAAATTTTTACCAATGTCCAATTAGAAAGCCTGTCTTTCTAGCTATGCCAAGCGCAAATGAACGCTATAGCTACAAAATGTATATAAATAGGCAGATACGATTGGGAACCCAGCATAAGCATCTAAATTTGCAGGGCAGGGTCAAATTTGTAATAAAATATGTAAAGAGGTTGACCTACTCGTATATAGATCTATACTTACTCTTTCCAGTCGCCATAACCATTAACAGCTACTTCAACCCACCCGAAGAACATTGAAATACTGAATGATCAGAATTCAGGAATCTGGAAACTAGAATTGAGTTCTAAAGGTCAACTTAGTACAAGCCCAACGTTACAGGTAAGTCTCGTCATCGGTAAGGGTTGGGTGACTCCCTGCTCCCTCCCCGCACAAATTCTTATACCAGCATGGGTGTGGGCGAGAACGGACTACAATAATGAAAATTTTGCCTTCCCATAATTAAGGTACCCACCAGATGATTTACTCATTTTCAATAAACACAAAAAACTCGATGCAATTTGATATGTGAACTTGTAATCCTCAATTGAAAAATCAGGTCAAATTTTGGTTTAAGTCAATAGAAAAAAAAGCATTCAAAAATATATGGATTTGTTTTACTTCTGTGTAAAACCATTCAAAAAAGTATTTTAAAAGTAGTGCGCTTATGTTGGCACGTTACATTCGCACCAAACTTCCATAACTATTGTTCGCCAATATTTTGCATTCATATTCAAGTGCTGATTTTTATTTAGTGTAATATGAGAAACATAATTCTCCTTCTAAGGACACAATTTAAATTCCTGAGCACTCCAGCTCCTGCTGAAAGGCAACAATAGAGGGGGTCATACACCTTTATGAAAAAATAAGCAAGATCATTTTGGAAAAGACCATTTCAGTTGTGTGTGTTTCGTGACATTATTTTTAATGAGTACTTAAGGGGACTCGGTACCAAAAAATTTTTTTTACCAATTTTTAATATAATTATTAAATTTTGTGATAGATAGATGTCAATTGTGTATAAAACGAAGTTTCTAAAATATTTTTCAAATTCAAAAGTTACAAACTTAAATATTTCAATTTTTTTAAAAAAAATGGAGCATTTTTTTAAAAATCATTCTTCTTCTGCAATTTTCAAAATCTTTTCCCCAAATTTTTTTGAGGGAAACCTTACAATGCATGTAACAGAAATAGGGATCCGTTTTTTGATATCTATATTAGTTTGTGAGAAAAAAAATGTTTTACAAAATTTTGTGAATTTTTTTGGAAAATATCTGATTTTTTCACTTTGAACATTTTTAGAAAAAAATCAAATCAAAATTTTCACAAATCGATCCATAATTCTATTAAGCATACATTTAAGAGTGAGCAGAAAAAAATTCATGCAATTACAATAAAATGTGATTGACTTTTAGCATTTTGTAGCAGACAAAATTTTGAAAAAAGGCGAACTGAGAAAAACGGCTTTAAAGTTTTCAACACAATAAAATTATAATAAAAAAAGCTCATATGAAGTTGGATTTTTTTTCAGAACAATAATATGGCATTTGTAAGTGTTAAGATACCAATTTCATTGATATACATTATTATCATATTTATTAAGGACCATTACCATATATAGGAATTATCAAAAAAATTTAGGAAAAAACTATAAAGTGATCACTTTCTTTTAATTCAATAAATTTTTTAGTAAAAATATTTATAAAATGATCTGCAAATCTGTTTATCATATAAGCAATACTATACAGTAATAATTCAAGCCCATTTAATTAAAATTTAAATGAAATCAGCCATTTTGAAGTAGGTAAATTTTCTAGACAATGCATGCCATAAAAAAACATATGTACAAAAATTTTTACTATGAAATAGTTTATATAAATACATAATATTTTAAATAATATATTATCATTCAAACATAATTCTATAAAAGTTTTGTGTTAATCTGAGACATATAGATGAACTAATCAATGCATAATTAACATAAGCAGTAACAACATATTTGAAAAGGACCAAAAAATGTACAAAAAATTTATATAGCAAGGTTATATGGTGTATTATTATTCACAGAAAGGGAATGGGATTTTCTTTTAATGCGAGGCATTTTCAAAACCACATAAAAAGCAGGTAAGCAATAAATAAATTAAGTAGTCTTGAAAAAGACAGTTTTGCTTTCAAAGTGATTATAATATAACCAAAGGTAAATTAAATCAAAAACCTCAACGAAAGTAGTAAAACTATAAATAAACAAGGATTTACTGTTACTGTTTCAAACTTTGCCTCTTTTTATTTCATGGATAAAAAGAGGGGCTTGGCTTTGCTACTCGCACATGAAATATGTCTGATGTAAACACAGGAAGTGGGCATGCCAGCTGATATCGCGTTAGACAAAATAGCTCCATATCTCATTAAATACTTGTCGGATTGTTTTAAAATTTTCAGAATAACAAGTCAAAGGTTCAAAGATCATTATTTCACTAAAAATCAGAAAATCGACATTTTCATCGAGTTTCTGAAATTTTGAGGTACCGAGTCCCCTTAACCTTTTAACTGAGTATGAAGAAATATTCCAATGGGAAATAAATAGAAAATGAGTTCATTGCCTGGTTAACAGGTTATAAACTCCTTTCTTACTTTTTAAAAAAAAGCAATAAAAGTTGCACTTTTCTTTATAAATGCTCATCTGTGCTGTAAATTTAATACTTAGCAAATGACATTAGCACCCACCAAGGTTTGAATGACCGTGATATGATCATTGTTTCGATAATGAAGATTTTAAATCGCCGTTCTGCTAAATGGAGGGCACATGAGATCAGTGTGAGTTAAATAATTCGATAAGTCAAGTTAGAAGATACTAAACTATCTACAAGAATGGAGCGTAAGAATATGCAATAAATGACGGCTCTGAATCATTATGATAATCATTACTGTACTTGTAATCTTTGTATAAGTTCTTAACGGGGCATTTGCCAACGAAAGCACCATTTCGGTTCACATTTACTCATTCCTGGGAGTGATAGGAGAAGGAGCCAAAGCCTATAACTGAGTCGTGTGTTAGGATGGTGCAACAGACAAGTGACTGAGGTACCAATTTCGACTATCTAGACTCTAGAATTACTCAGCGATCGTATTTACAGTATTACTGATAGACAATCTTTACAACAAATGAATCTCGCAGAATTTTGCAAAATTATATACAAAGATTATATTTCAAACTTCATCAATGGGGCGTAGTTCTTGTCTGAGATATCGCGAAGGAGGACTGGCTGAATGACATAAATAAGTGCAAACAGAAAATATCTGGATGACGATGTCAGGATTCAAAATCTGAATGTCAGGATTCAAAATTTGAGTTTTTGACAAATGAGTATGTTCTTAATAGATATATATTTTATACTGAAATATTATTATATGTAGATAAGATAAATTATAAACATTTTGATGAATAAATATATATTACAAATATTGGTATTTAAAATACAAAAATTCATTGACTAAATCAACCTTACTTGAAAGAGTAAGATTACAATTTGAAATTTCATCATTTTTTAATCAAAGGATTAGTAAATCAAAATTCCCACCCTTGTCTGTGATCGTTGTCTGTGATTACGAATTTCATTCTTAAATTGAGGCCAATCATTTTGTTAGAAAGATATGTGTATTGATATTCAAGAGGCATGCTATATATTTATTATATTATTTTTAATGAATAACTCCACGATTCTATTAATTTTGAAGGCAGATTTGTTTATAATTCAGTGGTCCCATTAATCAATTATAAACAAATCAACACTTTTAAAATTTAAATGCCCTTTTCATCTTTTTTTTATTGAAATGAGTATTCAGATCATATTAAGATATCAAAGAAATCTGAATGGCTTTCTAAACACCTTTCTACATAATGAGCTTTTGATTAATCAGAAAGAGTTTCATTCCTAAAAGATTTGTAATTAGAAGGATAATGGGTTTTATTCGTTATTGTTTGATTTGTTAGTTAAATCATTTGATTAAATGTATACCTTAAGTTATCTTAATTTAATAGACTAATGATAACAAAGCTGGCTCCCTTAATTACGCACTTTTTATTTTTTATGATTGATTTCACTGTAATATTTAACTTTATATCTTATTAGCTATAATTTATTTATTTATATATTGATCAAAAAGCGAATAAATATCCATTATCCATCATGAAGAAAACTTCAGAGAAAATAATTACACAATTCCATTTTATTTATAATAGTGATCATAATACCTGAGAGATTGACGTATTGCAAATAAAACGGTAACTAAATTAAACCATATTGAATATTTTAAGAAAAGGAAATGTCTAAACTTATCAAAAATGATTTAAAATAAATGAAATGATAAAATAAATAAATGATAAAAATTTAATGAATTAATTTAAATGAAATAAAATGATAAAAATTTATATATATATATATATATATATATATAATTTCCTTTTTTATATATATATTATTATTAACATTCATACTTTAGTTTTTCATATTTAAATGTTTGAAATTTACTTCAGTTGGTGAAAATTCATTAAGAATCAAATTCATTATTTAATATTTTAACAATATTTGAAAGTAAAGTTTAAATATTATCTGATGTAGTAAATTATCTGTGAGAACTAAATCAAAATATTTCTAAAGGCACATTAAAAAAACTCGCTGAGTTTGTTGATATTTGTTTTCATCTCAAAATACGCACTTTCCATGATTTTTAAGTACTTTAGTGCAGTTTTCAATTCAAAATGACGATGTATATTTTGAAGAATGAGGGATATCAATTTCACGAGACGTCTTCGAAAATAAATCTGAATTCCACAAATATACTTCCCCAAGACAAAGTGGGCAAGACACTATTCTCTAACTCTGTCTATTTTACTTTCAAAATAATTTTGTTTGTTCCTTATTCTTCTTTTGTGAAAGTTTTTAAGCAATCTTCAAGTTTAGGTAAGATGAGTGAAAAAAACAAAAACAAACCTGGATGATATTTCTGGCTCGATGCCAGGCTTTTATTTTGCTTGTAAGAGAAAAACACATATATGCAGTGATTTGCAAACATAAATCTTTTATCTATCAAGTTACATTACCTCTTTTCTTGTCTTCTGAGATAACTTGGGAATAAAAAGAAATGGCGCCGAAGCTCTAAAGAGGCTATTGTATTTTAGCTATTGGAATATGCCGCGGTTTATGTATGTCTGAAAGAAAAATTTATTTTTCTATCATTTATTTACAGTTTTCTGACTATTTATTTCTAAACAGTTTTGAAGAAAGTGAATGAATAGTTCGACACGACCACAATAATTCAGAAATATTTACAGATTGTGAAGCAGACATTTGAACTAATGTATCACTCTCTAATTGTTAAATAACTTATACTTCAAAAATCCGTATATTTAATATTTACCTGATACTCGAGACGAGAGTCAAAGTGATTCCATGTTGTTCATTAACTATGATTATCAAGTGATATATATTTGTCCTTCAATACAATAATCTTCTCAGTACCTCCAAGTTCATTTTAGAAGTAAGTTGGAAAAAGTCTGTATGTGTCCACGTCCATATAACAAAATTAATCGTTTTCAAAACTTTTTTGTTGTAATTTGTGGAGTCACTGACACCATGTCTCTGAAACTGCTTTTGATTTGAATGATGCAAAAAGAATTAACCTTCAACCAGCGTTTCAAAATATTGTATTCTTCATTGTTATTTGTGAAATTCTTACAAACATTAACATCAGTGTAATTTTGTTATATCAAAACGAAGTAAATACAAATTAAAAGATTGTTAATTGCCGGCTTTCTGGCACAGAGGTAGTGCTTCTTCTTCGTGTTCTGGGAGTCACGGATTCGTATCCCGGTTTGGGCATGGTTGTTCTTCTGTGGGATATACGTGAGATTTGTGACAATGCTCCCCCTCTTGTAAGAAGGGGCTGCTCAAGAAACTATGACGAGTGTGTAGCTGAAGTCGTAATCTTGGCCCTAGTTGGTGCTACTTCAAAAAGAAGAGACGCATATTTTCAGCTTAAAATCTGTTGGTGTATCAGCGGGGCTTGTCCATGACAAGGGCCAATGAGTAGCAACAACAACATATTTTTTATGTTCTCCTTTAGCATATTTCCAACATTTAATATTATAATATTTAACATTTTTAATATTATTACTTTAGTAACTACATGGTTTCCAGAAAGAGCTGTGTTTCAAAATAAATTCTGAATTCAAGTCCTTTGTTGAGTAAGGAAATTCTTCTTTCAAGTTACGGGTTAATCAAGATCAGTCATTATCCAAAAATCATAAATATTGACTTGCCTTTGTTTTTGGTTCTGAATATATAAAATGAGCTATTTATAGGATTTATTCAAATTCAAAAATTCAATAATCCTCCACAATTTTCAAATGTAACTAAATTGCCTAAATAGCTATATAATGTCATAAAATATTAACTAAATTACAAAGAAAAAAACCGTGATGCTAAATTTTCAGGAGAAATAAAAACAGCCATGGCATTTAATCACTCAAAATTAAATATAAAATTTACGATACGAAAAGACATTTCACACTACAAAATAAAAGCGACATAATAACGACAATAATAACGCTGACACTGATTTAATATGTTATTCATAAGGGAAAAAATAAATTGAATTCAAACAAAAATGCACCTAAAATAATGAATTAAAGTTCTGTAAATCCAATTAACTAAACAATATGTAGCCAGATAATTCTTGTAATTGAAATGTTTATATTGCACACAAGTAAATAGGAAAAAGCTACACAAAATGCAGGGTCACTAAATGGGAGAAAAATATATAATAGCCTAAATCCTGTAGTGGAAATAAATTTATTCTGTAACTACAATACTCGAATTTTATCTGGCAATAGCGAAAATTCTTAGAGAAATGAAATCGTCACAAGAGACAACCTTCAGACAACATTATCTAAATGGCAATACATATCTATACAGAATTCATATGGAGATAGATATATATTGTCTCTATAGATATACATAAATCTAATAGTTAGTACATATCTATAGATTATATGTAATTCATATATAAATATACTTATTTATATAGATAGTACAATACAATAGTCTATATAGAATTAGTGTTCTGTGTTTTGGAATATGCTAAAATATCTTCGTTCATAATTTTTCAAAGTCGTTTTCATACGACATTTGTTGAAGAATTAGATTCGAATTTGCTTCGATGTTGCATCGCCACAACAATGAACGGTGGATGGAACAATTTCAGGACACGAACTGCTTATTTAAGAAAACTACCCCAGGTCAAACAACATTTGAAGACGAAGTGGTTGAAATATTCATGAAACGTTTTATGAAGTGCCGAAAATTCAAGGCGTCGTAAGATTGCAAAAACAAATGTACTTTAAACAGCGTTATGGTGTGTACAATGAAGACTTTTTTAAAAATTTCATGTGCATTTGACATGGTACAATCATACATTGTCACTACAATATTCAAGTACAATAGTACAAGTCACAACAATAGTAAAGTACAAAGGTACAAGTCCTGTATATTCAGATATATAAACACTTTCGATAAACCATTGCCTAAAAATATATGTTTGGTTTTGCAGAATAAGATGGAATGAATAATTTTTGAATGTTGATACAGATGGACCCTTGCATTTGCTAGTAATTGAGATTCATTAAAGATTACGAGTATAGCAGTGTAAGAACGCTGTCAGCAGATTCAGAAAACGTCAAATGTGCTTATGGATAAAGAAAAGAAAGATTACCCAGATTTGCTGGATATTTTTGAAATTTTAGAAAATGATCATGGTACAAAATCGGAAGAAAAGCATAAAGCAAGCATTTTAGAAAATCTGATCCAATTTCTTTTCTATTTTTTTTTAAATTTGCACATCCGTATAAAAAATACTTTTTTATAGTATCAATAATTGTGCTAAAAAGCCATTTTATTCTGAATGAGGTACGAGAAAGGTATTTTTTGTCTGCATAGACTTGGAAGAAAAAGTTTCAAAGTTGTCTGCTTAGGTTTCTTTTTCAAACAAATTTCAAATGTAAACTATATAGTATAAACTTTTCTCATTCTTTCAATTTTTGTATATAAAAATGAGCTACTTATTAAAAAAATAATAATTTTTAAAGGAATGAAATAAGAGAAAAGGTAAGAAATATAAAAAATTTATTGAAAGAATGGAGTAAAATACAATTTCAGTTCTCAATTTCTATAAAAATCACATTTATACCTTAAATTAAGCATATTTGAAAGAAAAGTTACATTATTTTCTATTTGAATGAATATACTTCCAGTTTTTCATGAAAAATAAATTGCCAGAACATATTAAATATTTATATGTTCTAATCGCATATTATTTTTATTCAAAATAAAAATAAGATAGTTGTGTACGTGTTTGGCTATTTGGCATCAAAATTATATCATGCATACGCTAATGTTTAAAAAATGAGTTAAATCTGATGCATATCAAATACCAAAATTCATACACAATTCGGTATAAAAGATTTGCCATTTTTACAAAAACGTTTAAAAGTATATCCACTTTTATTATCTTATTATATTCAACTTACAATATTTTTTTTCTTCATTATTTAAGAAATCTTTCAAAATATGTTTACATGTGTTCTGTAAAGAAAAGAATATATTTGGCTCCGTGCCTATGCAATCATTTGCCTTTTTTTGCATTTAGGCTAGCTGAACAAAGAAGATATAAGCAACCTGCAGTTTGCAAACATAAATCTGTTATCTTAAATATCTGTTTAACCAGACAGAAAAAGTAGACTATACACAAACTAGTCAGTTTGAATATTGAAACTTGCTCCAAGCGTTAGCTTTTATTTTTCCGAAGTGCAAAATTTTTAATCATCTTGAAGTTCTGAATTTAAAACTTATGAAAATATAATTAAGAATAAGAAATTAGACACTTCTTGAGCAAAAAATTATATAAAAATAATTGTATGGCATCATGTGAAATTTTTACTTTTTGTTCTTCCAATTATGTTCATTCCCCTCTTTAATCCATACTTTGTTTAAATAAGTATTTTCTTTCGTAATCGTAATGCACAATCTTTTGAAAACACTTCTCCTTCCTGTGTTCAACAGAACATTTTTTCTGTGCTTATGTTAAGCACTGTTGTGTTTCGAATTCTTTTCTTTTTTAAGTTTCGGTCTTTTTAAAATAATTTTTTTACTGAAAGCCCCATTCCATTGCCATTTACAAATTTTTGTTTGAAAAAATAGCAGATATCTGGAAATTAGTTTTATAATCGATGAAATTTCGTCAGTATAACCGTAACTATGAATGTTAAAAGCATTTTTTCATAATTTTTCCTTGTGTACTTAAAATGCTTACACTCAAATTTTCATTATATTTCTTTGAAAAATATGCATAAAAAACTTTTATTTTCATATAAGCGCCGTTTTTGTTGCATCTTATCATGAACAACATTGATTGTTTAAATTTTCTCGGAATAGTCAATGCGAATTTTCACTGAAAGGGTAATTTTATTTCAGGCAAAAAGTTTATATTTCTCTTCTGCTTAATATATAAATATAATGCATGGTATTTTAGAAATTCATTTCACGAAACACAAAACCTTTTCACATATTCTAAATTTTTTTAATAATATTTCTTAGAAAATAATCAGGAAGAATGACCCTTCCATCACTTTATGACCAATCTGAACTTTAAAGAAATGTTCTCAACTTTAAAAAAGGAAACCCGTTAAGTTCAACTCCCTCTTGAAGAAGTATGCGAGTTTAAGGATCTTTAGGTTTTAGAATATAGGTTTGAGGTAGAATAAAAATTTTCTTCTGATCATAGAGAGAACTTCACTTTCGTTTCATCAATTTGATTAGAAATTTCGTTGGACGCAAATGTGATAGAATGGATGTTATTATGATACTTGCAGCGGAAGCAATATGGCATATGTTTTAGGGAACATTTCTTTATTGATCGCATCTCCCACAAAATTCGAAAATCAAGACAAAACATACAACGCGCCGCATCTTAATAGAGCAGCATCACACCTCATTAATTCAAATCTGTACTGTCCTATGACATTCGTACCTTATCAGGCATTGCCATCTATTATCAAAAAGAGAAGATAGAGTGATGCAATTGCAAAAGGTTGAAATTCTTACGAATTGACATGGTATTATATATTGAAATGTAAATGATTTTTTATCATGATAGAACATGATGTTGTTTTCGAGATGAAGTTTTAAGCGTCAACTAAAATCAGTAAGTGAAAAATAAAAATTTTAGTATCTGCACGTTCATCTCAAAAAATAATCTTTTAATAACGCGTTGCCATCACATTTACAAAAGCTCTGATTAAAAAAAAATAAGTAAATGACTACAGCAAATAAAATCTAGAAAAAATGTCATTTTGAGCCCGTGATTATATGAAATAAAATAAATAGGAAATGCGATATTTTTTTAACAATAAATGCAAGACAAAGTTTTTTTTAATCGTTTGCGTTACTAAACTGACTCATTCAATAAAACAATAAAAATGAATAGAAATATAATTTAACAATTTAACTTGCACAAGCGCGTGGTGCTTGGTCGTTCAAGAAATGATGTTCTGACATGATCCGTTGAAATATGCATAGCAGATTTCATTTTAATCTTTTATTTAATTACATTTTTATCGAATGACTTAATTCTCTGTAAAGAAAAATACTCAAAAGGAAGGTTAGTTAATTCCCCGTTTCCCCGCTTGCATCAAGGCATAAGTGTCTGTTTATCAAAGAGAAACTTAAGTATATATGATAGCATTCAACCGTCTTAGAGACATTTTTCACTTAGGAAAATTTCCCTCGGTGAATGGAAATTATAATGATCCACAGCTTTTTAGAGTGTTTGTTAGAAACAATTCTAAAAAAAACCTGAAGATATTGAAATCTTTTATCTCAAATTTCATGTTATATTGTGAGAATATGATTATTTTTTAAAAGTTATTTGTTATCAACTCGAGATTAAAATTGTTTTTCATAAAAAATCAGTTTAAAACAATCAAGTGGCTCTCAGATTATAATTGCGTCAATACTTAGAAAAACTATAGATTTTTAAATCTAAAAATCGTTCATTCGATGTCGAATTACTTTTTATGATTGTTTTCTAGCAAAAAAATTTTTTAATGAGGGTTTAAAAAATTATATTATTATCAGTATAATATGATATATCTTCCCATACTTCCTCCTTTACTATTTCGTGTTGATTCCCGTTTTCTTCTTTGTGTTCCCTCGGGCGATAACTTCTAACGACCTTGTTCTTTATTGACCAAATAGAAGAACTGGTTGCATGGTGGACAGTCGTGTTAAGTTGTAACTTTTTGTTGGTAATGAGTCCCCAAATGTGACAACTTTTTTTTTACCATTTTTAGTCCACCCTAAAATGGTAAAATTCTTCAAAAGTGATAAATCACCAATTTTCTGTCTCTATATATTGTGGTTTCAAAAACTTTAAACCAAATCAAAATCATGCTTTCCCATGATAATAAAAATTTGGCATTTGGATAAGAAAATAAAAGAAAAGCTTGGAATAAAAGAGCATGGATTAATTTAAGATAAAAAAGAGAAATTAATGAATTAGTTTAAGAGAAATCATTACGAAATCAACCGATATCACATTGAATTTAAATGTGCACTAAAAATAAATGTTTTCTAATCAGTTGAAATACAATATTTATTTTTTCAAATTTATTCTTTAAAATATGTCGAAACAAAATTCTATGTCTGTAGATTTCTTTCTGAAAGTATATAAATTAAAAATACTTTCTCATGAGTACGTTCTTTTTCCAGACATCTGCCGTTTCTTCAAGGCTGCGTATCTAGCCTGGCTATACAATAAAATACTATAATACAAGAAAATCTTGGTAGTTTATAGAGATTTGATTACTTATCTAACAACAAATAATGAAGGATATTATTTAAGATCTTCTGCTTCTGCTTATCCCTTATAGAGAATATTACAAGCATAAAATACCAAGATATATAATTAATCTCCTTTTTAAGAATTATTTTCTATTTACTTGAACTCCTGCTTTTCTGTAATTTTGTCATTGTGTTATATATTATTATTTTGTTGATTATATGTCCCATGAAATAAAAATTCTAAGTCTACGAATCCCGTTCTAAAACTGAAAGCTCAAAATATTCTTTCAATGTCACTATCTTTCTTGTTTTCTGTATTCCAATTCGATATATATATATATATATA
>JAOUZG010038391.1:1219003-1235980 GCA_026289955.1 Argiope argentata | reverse complement strand
CCAGTCGGTTCGCAAGTATTAATGCTCGCTAAAATTTTCATATAATATTTTATGTAGCTGTGTCTCATAACAGGTTTTTCACCAAAATATTTTTAAACCAAATAAATTTTGATAATCATATAATTCATTTATAGTATTATTTTCTTCAGATGTTCTGTTCATTGTACTACTCATCTTTCTGTTTCCATACGAGCAATGATTGTTCAGGTATTGATATTTTACTTACATGGTGGAGGGAAAGGTCTAAATTTCTACGTTTTTATAGAATAATGAGATTTAAATTTTCATAAATGTAAGCACACTAAACAAATAAAAACACAGTTGGTTTTCAAGAGATGCGAAAGTTTAAAACGGCTTGGAAAATGCCGCTCACAGAGGAAACAATGGTGACACACACACACACTTCTTTTCATTCTTTTTTTTCTTCCCTGCCCAGACTTTATTTTGAGCAGGCATAGATTAAATATTCATACCGACTAATAATAAAAGCAACTATTTTCTTTCGTTTTTAAACATCCCGTTATCTATGAATGAGAACCAACTGACTTCGCGTATTTCTTTCTAAACAAATCATAATTTATTACTTCCTGCTATCTCACTCAGTTGATGTGGGGGAAGGAAATGAAGAATTTTGGCGGGAAAGTAAGAAAAGTGTCGTTTTAACTATTTTCCACTCAGTTTTTTAATTTTTTCTCTCCATAAGAACCATCCTCGTGTCTTAACGAAAATATTAAAATAAAAATTAGCCGAATCGGTCAAGCCGTTCTCCAGTTTTGCGCTTAGCAACGCATTTCGAGTTGCATTTTTATTTATATATAGATATATAATATATATATATATAATTGTAATCTAAACCTTAATTAATTTTGTATTTCTGATTCTAATTTAACCCATAATGAAATAATTCTTAAATGCATTTTGATTCTCTGATCCTATATCCACATTTTAAAAATTTCATTAATGTTACTCGAGCTGTTTCATTGTGCACTTTTAAGGTCTCCAAGTGAAGGAATAAAAATCTGTCAGGCTAAGCAAATTCTTTTAAAGTATACTTGTATTTTTATTATCTAAATCGACACTAAAAAAATCCCTCTCAGAATATCATAGTATAAAATAACTGGGGGAAAATAATTCGCGCTCTTGTGTTATAATCGTATGTACCTCGTCATTTCTTGCTTACATAAATTATGGATTTCTACGTGGGAAAAATTCGAGTGTTTTCTCTCCTCGGTTACGAAATAGATTTTTAAAATATATTTTACATCATGCATATACATTTTTTACATGCATGTTGATAGAATATTTGATATTTAGCAAAATTATTTTAATGTTAAAAAATTCTAGCAATTAATTCTATTAGTAATGATAAATATACAAAAAAATTCATATAAAAGTACTTAATATAAGAAGACGGGAGAATTCTTGCATTTACATAATAAATGAAAGTTGAAATTCAAAAATATTTGCAAACACAGAAGAGATCTGAGAGTGAAGATGGATTTAATGAAACAGTAAAGTTCATCGAATAAAAGTAGAACACTCAATGTCTACTATTTTATCACTTAATAACATTGATTAAAAGTGTGCAATAAAACCCGAGGTGCATCAGATCTTAATGCGTTTATGTAATAATTATGGAATGAATTCTTTATTTCGCTTAACGCATTTATTAGATGCAATTTAGACTTTTTAAACAATATTTAAATGGTCGTTCGAATCGATAAATGATACATTTATCTCATCAAGAAGGCCTATTAATCATTAAAAGTTATCTAAAATTTATTAAGAGGTATTATTATACATTTACTATTTTATTCGATCAATATAATGGGGGTTAAAAAAACGTCCTTATAGTTAATAAAATGATTTAATTCAATTTTGGTGGGTCAGTTACAGTTATGATCAATCAATGATTTGATATCTTATATTTTTGAATTCTTATTAACGTATCGTTGACTTTTTGTTCTCTTTTAAAAAATAGCTAAAATTGCCCTAAAAATTTTAAAAATTAAGGGAACCTCATGATTTTCAGGGGTATGCTAAACATTTTTACTTGAAATTAAGAATAAAATAATATCACCTCAGACTAATATTTGTTATTTTATGGTCCAATTCCTTATAATAGTTCATTGAAGTTCTCAAGAACTTTCTTATTAAGATGCATTGCATTAATTATTTGTTCATCTCTTGGTAATAATTTCGTAGATTTTTTTTCAAAGTTAGCTGAAGGATATTTTCTGAATTTGTTTCTAATAATATCTGATTATAAAAGAATTGCATAATGCACCAAAACAAGATTACTTGATGAATGGCATCAAGCAATAACAACACATTACATAAATCCCAAATGCTGGATTTAAGTAAAAGCACATGGTCATTCAAACCCTAAGCTAAGACTCTTCTGCAATGTAACTGCGATGTTCAATAATTTTTTCACAACAAAGAATTTAGCCATTTCTTCCTTAAAGTACTTCTGGATTTTATAAATACGTTAACTGAAGTCTCAAATTTATAAAGATAAATAAAATGTACACTTAAAATGAAAGCAGGCTATTAATTCTCAATTATGCATGAAGCCTCAGAAGGTTCGAATATTGCCAGATGTTCTTAGCTAATAAATGATAGTAAATAGATTTCTTTTTATTTAAATAATTTTTTAACGGAATCCTTTTGGGGGGGATTTACATGAGGTAGTTAATACTAGGTAATTCTGATATTTCTATAAATGTGGCTTTTAAATATATTTATTAAATGAAATTACATCTTAAACTGTATGGTATAATGTTAATATATGTAATGATATCTCTTAATTTAACCCGTAACTGGAGACATGAGACATTGAGTCAAAATGACTCCATTGTTATTTTTCATTTTATCTTTTGCAAACATTTTTGGAATTTATTTTGAAAACACACTACATTTTGGAAATAATATAGTTACCAACAGAATTAAAGGTGCTAATATTAAATATGTCGTAATATTAAATGCTGGAAAGATATTTTAAGAAAAACATAAACAAATTATTTCATAAGTTTTTCATCAGTTTCTTTTTTTGAGTTTACTTCGTTTAGATAGTACGGAATTACTCAAATAGTAATAAATATAAAAATTTAACGAACAAAAATGAAGAAAACATTGTTTTAAAATATTATTTTTAAAATATTTTTTTTAATTTTTTAAATTAAAAGCAGTTTCAGTGACATGGAGTCAATGACTCAATAAATAATAACAGCAACAACAAAAAGAACAGATATGTTATACGCACATGTTCATACATAAACTTTTGCCAACATAGCGCTGAAGAAATAATGTGAAAGTATTGAGGAGGTGATTGTATTCAACATACCAGGGCGAGAATCAGAGCGATTCCACAGCGTGGAGTGATCTTGACACCTGTCTCCAGTTACGGTTAAATATAAATACAAATTAGAATATTAGTTTTTATTTTAAATTAGTCCATGTTACTCCATTTTAAAGTTTTATCTCATTTCCTGATCAAAATATCACACTTTTTTAAACTTAATTATATCTAATTGGTATTTTAAAGCATATTCTGAGGCTTCACCTCAAGGTTCGGGTTAAGGGATAAAAATAACTAAATCCAACATGTATTTTTTTAAAGATACTTAAATTTCGTTTTCTTACAAGATACGTCAAAGAAATTCCCAAAATAATCTCTTGACAGAAACAATAAGGGAAAATATATCACACTTTGCTTATATTTTGAATACAACGAACTCTACTTGAACGCCTCTGTATAAATCATGCCCTGTCATGAAAAAAAATTAAGTTAATTTCAAATGTGTATTTTTAATTTTTTAACCTCGCATATGATAAATTATGCTTCATCTAGATATAAAAATAAAAAATTAAAAAAACTTCTTTTATTCATTACATATATATTCATTTTAAAATTTTTGTCCAGGAAAAAATTGCCCGATTGTTTTTTCAATATTTGTACTCTCAGTGTTTTTAATACTTTGTAAAATTGTGTTAATCACATGATGACATATTCAAAAATAAATAATACGAAATTCTTTTCCGAGAAAGTTAGAAAATTTAAATATTAAAAACAGAATTTTATATTATATACAATTTCTAATAATATTTCAGCAATTAGAGAAAAATCCAGTTCACCAATCTAACAATATTATTTTTTAAATTTAACTTAATTGTTTTTTCTATACAATTATGCATTCCAAAACATCGAAATTTGATTATAAAAAGAAGGAATGGCAAACCATCAGTGGAAAGATTTTTTAAAAATTTATACGAAGTATTATTTTTTGCCATTGCAATTAAAAAATATCGGTTTTCATTAACAAATGGATTATTTTTTTAACTCAAATTAAAAATACAGCAACAAATTTTCAATTGGGTGTTTTTAAAAACTTTTTATTCCATTCTCAGCACATAAAATAAACATGCTTTCTAATGGAATTGATGTTCATTGTGTTTTGAAATCGCAATTCAAATTTAATGCTTTCAGTGAAATTTTGGAATTTATAAAAAATGGTCTACATTTATGAGTCATACAAAAATGATGGTTGAGAATTTCTTAAAAGAATTATCTGGTTTTTATCATAATTTTATTTTTCTACCATCAAAATCATTTGAAATAAATGTGAAAATCTCTCTCTGAGAAAGCAAACCCCATTTTGTGTTATTTTAGTCTTATATTAGGAGTCTTTTCGACCACTATTAACATTTTCAACGCTAAAGATGAGATATTTCATCTTTCAGATACTTCCAATGATGTTTGATTTTTTTAAATTGAGTTTTTGTTTAATTCCCCCTTTTCAATGAATGTGTTAAGATTAAAAAAAATAATCTTTTTTAATGATACCAATTTAATTTCAAAATTTTCGAATTTAATTGGAAGTATTTGAAAGACGAGATATGTTGTCGGTAGCGTTGAAAGTGTTTATATTTGCTGAAGGGGATAAAATCTTTTTCTAGCAGAAAAAGAGTGACGAATCCATTTATCAGATGCTATAATGAAACAACTCCGTTAAAAACAAAATTAAAAAATCCTTTTATGCATCAATTCTGTACGTATATCCTTTTAAGTTTGTATCAAACGTAAAGTGAAATTAGAAATTTATATTTTTTGACTCCTAAATTTAGCGATGTATTTTACATTTTAAAATATTTCATAAAAGCCCTCATCTTTGAATTCCATAGCTTTGCAACTCCCTATCGATGTTATTTTAATACTAGAGATACAGTATATCCTACGACTAATTCAAAGAACAGAACATATTACAAAAATGCATAATAGCAGCTAAAAATTTCATATTTTTTTCTTTCATTTAATTTTAATGTTTAGATTGCTGAAAAAGGAAATTTACTTTTGTTAATTTTTGAATTCTGTCTGTGGCTCATTTAAATATTTTTTGCCATTTTTTAGATTCCAAAAATAAGAATTCAGAAAAGATATTAAAAAAGATAAACTTGATTTTTTAAAATAAGATATTGTAAAATAATTAGATAATTTGTTCATGAATATGAGCATACTTCTTCCGGAATCCGAAGATGAAAATGCTTTAAATACTCTTCTCATCAAAGGCACCTGGAGGAAAGTTCTGTAGTCGTTTAATACATTAGTTGGATAACTTATACTAGGAGTTCCTTTACCTAAGCGATGAGTCTAGACATGGGATTACATAACGAATTAGGGAAGGTCAGAGATTAGAGTTATATGTAGGATGGCAATTTATGTATAATAAATAAAAATATATATTATCTCACTCTCTAATGATAAGTACATGCTTTTGTTAATGGAACAATAATAGGTACAAAGAACTTAAAAAATATTCATATTTTTTTAAGAATGATGTTGGCCATTGCTTGCTGTCGGCAAATAAGATTCGATAATATTTTCCAAAATAAAATTGCAACGCCCATGAATTGCGTTTTTTCCAGTGTATTAAAATCGTACGAAATTCGTTAATATAAGGGTTGCCCAAATGGAAAGTGGGCAATTATGAATCTGTTGGAATGATTTCAGTATTAGAAACAGTATCGAATCGGAATATAAAGGGTGGTAGGAGGTGTGCATTGCACACGGGTCACATCTTTAAAAACTAATCGTTATAGAACAAACTGACCGAAAGAAAAATCGTGCTTTATATAGACAAGCTCAGATCGAAAAAACGCTCAGTAGTATGGATCGCTTTTGATTCATTTCCTGCTCTGAGGGAATACTATGAATTAAACACAATCCCGTATTAATTAGATGAAAAATCCGAAAGCAAACAGCCAGGACTTCTCGCACAGCAAGTGATCTGTTGTGAAAATTTCATAATCCCGACTAAATCCTCCGTACAAAGGTAATTATTAAAGTAATTACGAATTTGGTCCTCTGACCTCATGCTCCATTTTATCCACATCCTCCGCAGTGGTGACACGCAATCTTGAATAAGCAATCTTCGTAGAGCTGTTATGGTACCCCCTAGTGGCAGCAAAAGTCATCAAAAGTAAATACAACAGCTAACATCGTCATCACCAATAATTCACACACACGCTCTAGTATCATTCGTCACACCTCCTACTCATTGGTGGGAGAATGTGTGATGAAAGTTTCATAAGCCGGATAACATCCTTCGTACACGAGTAATTACTTTTGTGCAGTGTCTATGTTACTCGTCTACAAACACTAAAGCCACGAATTTGGTCATAATCTTAACTATTCATTCACAAATCCTTCTTCATAAAAATGCTCTTTCACAAGTCTCCCGTGAAACCCAGACAACCTTAAAAGATCAAACACTTAATTTTAAAGTGTTGCGATACCCACCGTACAATCTTGTGACTTCCACATCTCTGGGCTATATAAGAGAGAATTACAGGGAACACGATGTTGCGCAGGTCGTTCGCTACCGCCATCTTTCTACAGCAAATCCATAGACCTGCTACCCTAAATGATGAGACTTGTTTTACAATGCTCATGGCGATTTCTTTTGATTTCCAATAAATATATTATTTTCATCCAACTTGTTCACTTTTCGTTCGACCAAACCTTATATTAAACTGCTGTTTTTTATTCAAAAATTCGGAAATCCATGCGACTTGCATTAGAAGTCGCAATAACCTCTCACTATTCTACTTGTCAATCCTTAGTAATGACGAATTGTTGGAAAATGGTAATTTTAAGTTCTTCAGTTATGTATAAAAGCCAAAACATGTATCTGATTTGTATATTTAGAAAGTTTTTTTGCAAAGTGCCCTTTACATCTTACATATATGAGATTTCTGACATTGTTTCCATAATTAATCTGTTTAATTCCTTTTTTTAATGAATCACTGTTTTTTTTTCAAAATTGCGTAACAAAAATAATAAATTATTAAAAAAAACTTTTAATTTTCCATGTAATGTTAGAATTATGTTAAATGTATCGATAGAATCAACAATGTTCTTTCCTAAATGATTTCTTTAACCATATTATGTAGCTTTATTATATATTTTGGGGTTCAACAAGTTGATGAAGCTTCCAGTTGGTGCGAAATAGGATACCAGTCTGGCCAAGTGGATGTCTTGGGAGATCATTTTATGTGGATATTGGGCCATAAAAGTTTCAAAATATTCAAGTAGATTTAATTTTTTATTTTTCAAATTTTTCTTTATTATCATACAAAAATTTATCAGAATGAAATTGTGTATGAGTTTTAAATTCCAATTAAAAGTTAATATTTTGGAAGCATTTTTTTTCTGTACAGGCCTCGAGTCTAAAAGAATTTTGTATTTTTAACTATAACTCATTTTTGACTACGCAAAAGAAATGAAAATATTAACCGGATACACAGATTTCATAAGGTTTAATTGTGTTGTTGCTGTATCTTATAGCACTTGAAAACTACAAGCTCGCTAAGTAGCCACAATTTAAGACTAATCGGCGTCTCTTGTGTTATAGTAGCGCCATCTAGGACCGAGAGAACAACTTTTGTTACTCTCTCATTACATTCGCTTTCATGGATCCTTTTTACGGGGGGGGCGTACTCCCTCACCTTACAGATATAACACTGAAGAACAACCATACCTGAACCCGGGGAGCCCAGATCACGTGCTACCCCTATGCCAGGACGCCGGAACATTTAATTCTAATCTTTATCGTCAGTTTTATAGAATTTCTTCAAAAATTTTAACACCTAGAATATTTCAAATTAATTTTGGACATCAACTTAAAAAACAATCATTAAAATTATATGTATTCATCTAAGATCTTCAAATGTTCATTTTGAGTATAATACAAATACTATTTTAGTTGAAACTAAGCATATATTTTGGCAATGAAATAATTTTTAAAAATCTAATATTTTTGAGATTTTTTTCCTTATTTATTTGAAAGTCCATAATCTTTTCAAAGGGAATATCATAAGTTGAGAATAATTTTATTTGGAAAAGGTATGGTATGCCAAAAGAATAGGGAGATATTCGAGTTATTGAAGAAAATATCAAAACTCGTCCAAAGACTTTCTTTGGAAGCTAATACATTAATGCAGTAGAATAGAAATAAGTTCATTTATTTCAGACAATTCGCTGATATCTTTGAATCTCTAAGGAATAAACCACAGATGATGATAGGATATTCGCAAAGTTATGAATAATCAAATCTAGAAAGAAGGAAAGCGCAGATAGAAATCTGGATCTAAATTTCTTAAGAAACGGATTTAGTTCAAAACTAGAGCTCCATTTTCATTCCAGTGTAGAGACTGAAATAATGAATGTATGCCTGATCAAATGATAATGCGCCTTTTGAAGCCAATGTATAGCAAGAAGGCTTTATAATCATATTTTTCTAATTTTGCAAGCAAATACCAGCTCTCTTTTAAACATTTAATGTATTCTTGTGATAGCAAGGATAGAATAATGAATATTTAAAATGTTTATCAACCTACCAAGATGGCATATCGTGGGTCCTAAAACTTTTCTAAAATTTGTAATGAACTCGATTTTTACACGTTGTAAATTAAGTTATCTTGTTGCAAATTCGTACATATGAAATTTTGATATATATTTTTCATTCACTATCTAATGTGCTGGAATTTAGAATTTAAATTTTAGTAAATTGGTGATATTAAATACATTTTGATTTCTTAATTGTGGAGGCATCTCAAGGGAATTTTACAAAAAATTATTCCATAACTACGTAATATTATTAATATAGAAATGTTAATAAAAGTCTAAAAATAAAATTTTGCATTCAAAATAAAATAAAATACTAAATATAAATTAAAATTCTATATAAGAAATATAGTTCGATATTATTTTATTTAATTTCTTTTATTTAACAGTTATTTTATTCATTTTTGTATTAGGTGAATTCACATGTATAAGTTATATTTAAGTAAGATTATTGTTTGTTTTTTGAAATAATATAATAAAATTTAAATTGTAAGTTTTCAAATGTTTTGATTGCATAGAAAGTCAATAAATGTTATAAAAATGCATTAGTTTTATGTAAAAAATGTATAATATTTGTAAGCTGTAATCTATTTCAAGCCCAGCTACTTTAGATCTAAATTTTATTTTATATTAAAATATAATGGTATATATATTATTTTATAATAACACTGCAAGATCTATAAAATTAGACTTGTTTCATATTTGAAAAGTGACTTTGACTTTCTTGTTTCAGAACTATTTAATCAAAAAATTTTGAAAATCTACATTTTAACCTGGAAAAAATTATATCAATATTTTGATTTATAGACTTGAATTATGCAAGCTCCTTTACTTATGTAAAATATTGATTTGGAATCTAGGATATAATTAAGGTTCCACTTTCAAATAGTCATAAAAGGAAAACTTATGACCATCACATTATATCCAACTTGGTAATAGTTTAAAGAAGGTCATAGTAATTTCTTTTCCTTTAAAAGAAGTATATTCAAAATATTGCAGGCTGCTCATTTTTATTTGGTGGTGACTTTTTAAACTTTTTTCGGCTGAAAATAAATTAGAATGACCTTTTTTAAACTATTATCAAATTTAATAAAATTTGGTTCAGTAGTTTTATGATCATTTGAAAGTGGAAATTTAGTAAAAACCATGTACGTTAAAATTAGGTTTCTAATTTTCCGAAAGAAATATAAATAAATCAGTTTTAGTCTTATGAAATAAAAAGCCACCACTTAGCAGGAGATTTTGTATTACGATATAGTTTAGTCTATTTTAAGAAAGCTTAAAAACAGTATGTCTAATACAGAGATAATCTGGAAATCGAAAAAAATTAACACCAAAATTAACGACATTTAGAAACATATTTCATATCTGGAGTCTTTATTTATATGTAGCAGTGTTGACAGTGAGTATAAATATTTACTTGCCCTTGAAAACTGCATGATTGCAAGGAAAAGTGCTTTATTTACAAGATGTATTTTATTAGTCCTGTTCGTTTCAGGCTCTCAAAACTAGACTTTTCTACGATTGAACTTCGCTAAGAGGTGAGGTGCGGAAAAAAAGTGGTTATTAGCCTCCTAACTCCGTGAGTAATCTCAATTTAGTCTAATGCAATTATGTTGCTTAATGTAAATATGTATTTCTTATTATTTATCATCTCACGCCTTTTTTGACGAAATAAACAATTTCTTACGTATGAGAAAGGTTTTTGAATCTAAGAATGAATAATAGCAAATTAATATTAATCATTTGACTGCGTATTTTTATAAATTCCAATTTTCCTGAGTAATTTTTTCCAATTTAGATGCGAAGTCTGCAAATAAATTCAAATATTTTTCAAACAAAGAAATTAGATGTACTATATGTAGATGTACTATATGTATTTATAGTACTATATGTACATATCACATAGTACTTATATGTTACATGATGACAATATAATAAAATTATGTAATCATAAAAGTACAAATTTTACCCCTTTGCACTCGGAAAAGTAATTTGATGCAAAATTATTCAATATACAAGGGCTTGTATGTTGCTCCAAATTTGTGTGCGTTTTTGTGAATTTCTCCGTTTTATTACCATTCTGTAGGTGTATTCAATAATCAAAATTGAAAAATAAATAAATAAAACGTCAAATGACCGTTTTGAAGGGTCCGCAAGAGGCACCATCGAATTCTTGGGGTTAAACTGTAAAAATCGGAAGAGGCAATACAAAATGAACTGATTGCCAACTTGCCGATGTCGCTGGATAATCAGCTGGAGGATTAACGAATTTCATTTTTTCAGTTCTCCGTTTACTGCGAAGGATGGGCTTTATCACGGACAGTGCTATTCAAATACATTACTATTTTCTTTTGGTAAAATTTATTGAATCTTATTTCTAGACAGCAAACAATGCACAATATATTTATTTAATAAATCATGAACAGTTGTATAGGGTTTATGAATCTATCGTGTTAGCCAAATCACAAACTTTTCTTCAGTATAGAAACAAATGTATTTTTAATGCTTTTTATATAAACTACGATTCAGCCTATAAGTATATCTATTCTCTTATTATTCTATCACGCTATGTAATCCCATATTTAGACTTATCGGTAATATGTAAAAACATTGTCCCATTAATAAAATCATGCACATTCTTTAGAGAGTAAAATATTATATATTTATATTTATTATACATAAATTGCTATTCTGCCTGTAAGTCTATTCTATGACTTTCCCTGTTCCGTCATTCAATCCCCTGTCTAGACTTGCGGCTTATATAAAAGACCCCACTCCATTGTATGAGTAATCCTATAAACATTTGAAATGGCTGCAGAACTTTCTTCCCGGTGCCTACGATCTGATGATTTAAAGCATTTTCATTGGTCGTATTCCAAAATAATAAAAATCCAATGATAAAATTTTTTTAAAAAAATTAAATAATATGTTGGTAATTTTCTTTTTCAACAACAAGAACATCATATATTTCACAAACTGTGTTAATAATTTCATTCAAAGCAAAAAATAAATAAATATTTTTTTTTTAAAAAATGTTAAGCAACATGATGCTGATGTTTTGTTTCTTGCTTTCATATTAATTGTTATTCCTAGGTATTAAAATCTCTTAGTAAATACCGAGATAACAAACATTTCATTTTTATTTACTTTATTGAAAAGTAAGAACGATTATTTTGTATAAGCCTAACTTTAAATACTTTAAATTCGTAAAAGCTTTGTTTAACATGGCGCGAACGATTATTTTGTCCAATAGAAAATAACTCACTATCCTAGTATGTGTGGAATTTTGAATAAATAATATAAAAAGCCTCTTCCTCACTTAATTCTGTAACGAAATTGCAAGTTTGACTCCAGGACGTTGCAAAGTTCAGTCGATAATTTTGAAAACAGTCCCTTGCACTGGTTGCTGCAAATCCTTTGATGTATTTTTAATCCTTCCCAAGTCAAAGAGAGCTTTCAAGATCCTTTTCTAAAGCCTGCTTTTAAATATTTGTAAGTTTGTAAGGGTTTTTATTTTTGTCTTCATATGTCTAGAAAAATGTATACATTTTTACTTTGATTTTTTTTACTTACCTGACGTGTTTTGACCAAACAGTACTTGGATTTGCTGGTATTATTTTAAAATTGGAGAGGATTATGTCTTTATTTTCAGCAAAATACATTTCTAAGTAGAACTTATCTTTTTATGGTGCATTTTTCTTTGTTTATTTCAAAAAGTCCGAAATTTTATAAGCGCTTGAAATTTTAAAGGAGATTTTTAAGTTTTTATACATTGGAGAAACTGATTATTAGAATTAATTCTCATTGAAGGGATGCAGATATTAATGACAGAAAAACCGACGAAATGGAGTTTTATTAAATTTCATGGATAGTTTTAATAAATCCTTTTAATAAACATGTTATTTTTAAGGATAAATATCTTGATTTTTTAAAGAAATCTTACTGAAAAGTTTTTTTTAGTTATTATTTTGTTGAAATTCTTAGCTGATTGTGCTAAAATATTGTTTTAAACAGCTTTCTTCAATTTTTAGAGTTTTCTGATTTAAATAAGGAAAAATAATATAAACTCCTGCATTTATATATTTATTCCGCATAACATTTTTAATTATGTTTTTCTAATATATATATATATATATATATATATATATATATATAAAGAGAGAGAGAGAGAGAGCTATTTTGTTTAACCATCATTTTTGTTTTATAAACATCCGATGATGGAAGTAATTCAAAGCAAAAGTTGTAAAAGGTTAGATCATTTCCCAGATGATGATTTAATTAGTACAACATTCCAGAACAACGCCATCTATTGAGCTTTTTACAAACTGCCCCAATTAATAATGAACCAGAGGTCCTACTAACATCCGTAAGAGAAGGTGGTTTCCACTTGCAAAGCTACGCGGTAATATGTTTTCAGTCGTAATGTTTTCATTACTTCTGACGTCCTTCTAGAGGATATATTCTAACTTTTCTCCGTGTAACTTCTCTCCGTGTTTTAATTCTTTTAATATTTCCCAGTAAAAACTCCCCCTGTAAATATGTAAATAAAATTCCCCCTAAATGAATTCTTTTATTTTTTTAAAGAAGTCCATGTATCCTTCGTATGAATTATTTTAATCTTGGTTTAGAAACTAACCGTAAATATTAAAAAGCACATCACGCCACTAAAATCCTGCTATCTGAAGAGTCTATACCTGATAAATAGTGACCCGAAAGGAAGTCTGAAAGAAGCCGTTCAAATCATTTTGGACCAGATTTTCCCATCTTCTGCTATTTCAACTAATCACTTAAACACTTCGACGCAGCCCCCTAACCCTCCATTTTCCCTCCAAGAAATTTCATTGGTAATAGACCACCTTCCATCAGGTCCTCCAGGTATTGATGGAATTGACTACATCCTTATTAAAATTATCCACAAGCGCTTTCATAATATTTTTCAAATTTTCCTTAATAAGTGCTTGGAATCAAGTTGCTTCCCAGATTACTTGAAAATAGGAAATTTTATTTTATTCCAGAATCAAGGAAAAGACTAGAGACTGGCAGCTTCTTATCGACCCATTTCACTCCTGCCATCAATCGGGGAAGTGCTGGAGAAATTGATGACGCAAAGGTTAACTTACCATCTTGAGACCCCTAATAGCCTAAGTGAACATCAATATGGGTTTCTGGAAGGAAAATCAGTAGATTCAGCCAACCATGAGCTAATAAAGAAAATTCAAGTTGCAAAAAGAGAAGGCAATCATGTCTTAGTGCTCTTTATTGATATAAAAGGAGCATTTGACAACTTGCAACAGAAAGCAATCCTTAAGAGTCTGAATGCCAGCACCTGTCCATTAAACATCCATAGACTCTTTCACAGCCTCCTCGAAAACAGGAAAGGGACCCTATTGTTTCCAGAAGGCAGAGCTATGAAAGATCAGAAACAAGGTTGCCCTCAAGGATCATGCAGTGGTCCGTCTCTGTGGAATCTCGTAGCCAACGAAATTTTCAAGCAGATCTGGTCAGAAAATGCTCATATCCAAACCTTTGCAGATGCTTTTATAATAGTTATCGAAGTGAACCCAAAAAATAGCCTTGAAAGAAAAACCCAACTTACAATAGCCCATTTTAATGCCTAGTGCTCTAATAATCAACTATCTATCTCCACGGAATAAACAACAAATATTTTATTCAAAAAATTTGCGAGAGGCCTCAGAGTCACTTGGAATGGAAGCATCATAAAGAGATATAAATCTTATAAATATCTAGGAGTCCATGTTGATGACCAATTAAACTGGCTGGAGCATATAGAAAAACAAAGAGAAAAGACCCTTAAAACGCACCGAAGTCTCAAATTAATCGCTGGCAACACATGAGGAATCTCCCAGAAACACAAAATAGTTCCCTGTAAGACAGTGGTTGAGAGAATGCATGCCCATGGCTCCTCGGCGTGGTGTCTAAACCCAACTTACAGAATGAAGAAGACATTCATCTCCATTTAAAGACCATTTCTTCTCTATATTTCTGATACATATCGCACAACTCCATCATCAGCTCTACAAACCATTATCGGCATTCCACCCTTGAACATGCAGTTACAGTTTGAAGCCAGACTAACATCAATATATCACTTAAGAATTCCTTTTACACACAACATAACAAAGATTCAACCAGAAGAGTTATAGAAGATAGCAACTGGTTGGTCAACTCACCCCTCACAGCATCTCAATCCTAACGAACTCTCATTGGAAGAAGGAATAAATATATCTCAAATTAGCAATATCAACACCTTCCCAGATGACTCAAAAACAGAACATGGAATTTGAGCTGTATTTTTTGTCCTGATAAATGATTCGAGGTCCTAACAATGGTCTGCCAAACTTAATGACAATAATACGTTTTTCAAGCTGAACTCACTGCACTACATGAAGCAGTAAAATATGCATCACAGTTTGCAAACAACACTTTTAAAATACATGTAGACAATAGAGCTAGTATCATGGCATCTTCTAATCCAAAGGGTACAAGCCAAATAGCAAAAGAATTTTTTTGCATCTTGCTTACAAATCCAACAATACAGATCTCATGGGCGCATGCAGGAAATTTAGGCAACGAAAAACCAGACAAACTAGCAAAGGACTCAACACGAAATAGGCAACAATATATACAAACAAAGCTTCCTAAACATTATATATAAAAGTCCTGTTCCGGAATGACATGCTAGAAGAATGGTAAGGATATTGGAGCTTTGGTGACACAGGCAGGAAAGTTTCCAATATTCTGCCTTCAGTCAACCTTTATCCTACAAACTGGATCAGAGAGGATATTATTTTCTTCTCAGAACACGGCCCTTTTCCTGCCTTTTCTTAAAATGTTCATCCTTTCTGAGAGTGATAAGTGCAGTTGTGGTGGGATTGGCTTTTCCTGCCTTTCTTAAAAGGTTCAACCTTTCTGAGAGTGATAAGTGCAGTTGTGGTGGGATTGGCTTTTCCTGCCTTTCTTAAAAGGTTCAACCTTTCTGAGAG
The DNA here is from genome assembly GCA_026289955.1 of Argiope argentata. Taxonomy (NCBI): domain Eukaryota; kingdom Metazoa; phylum Arthropoda; class Arachnida; order Araneae; family Araneidae; genus Argiope; species Argiope argentata. Next base: position 1,220,068 of record JAOUZG010038391.1, on the reverse strand, counting down.
AGATCAGTGCAGTTGTGGTGGGACTGGCACAGCACTTCTTTAAGCCACGGAATGTATCCTCACAATCTCTTTGCATATGAAGAAACCATCACCAAGCCATGAACTGGAATGGCTGAGAAGAGTCACCAGCAACCGTTTATTCAGGCAAAAACTCCATCACATAATTAAATTTATAAGTGGAAATAGATATCTATTCTCATCTTCCTAGTCCTCAGCAAGTCTCATACTCACAAGCAGTTTCCTATTATACACTTTAATCAAGCAGAGTTTCCCTTCGTTCCAACTAGCCAAATTATTTTCTATTTCCTTATCTGCAACGTCACCTGGTGTGGCATAAAAATTTAAATGAACACAGAATGTACGTACATCATAACTCATGTTATATTTCAGCCTATAATAGTGTCAAACCATTTTTCAAAGAAAAAAATCTCTATAATCTTTTCTCATTATCATATCTCATATTCTTGTAAATTCCATAAATAGTTTTTTTTTTAATTTTTTCTTACTGTAAATATTTTTTTACTTAAAATAAAATTCCCGTAACATGCCCACCAAACCGTGAATTGACCAGAATGGTCACAGGTACGGGGGTATGAGACGGCATTCTGTTGTATCTCTCTCAAGAGTCTAATTTTTGAAGATTTGGTTAGACCCTAACATAAATATTGTATAAATATGATAAATAATTAATTATAAATATATTAAATAAATAATTATTATATAAACATGATTAATATCATTCAAATTCTTCATAGCGTAAAATGTTGTTCTTTTCAATGATGAGTATACTCGTCACAAACTGTTCACCAGTTAAAATGGTAGTTTCTTTCTCAATATTTGTTGAAGATATAGTTCCTTAAATGGAGAGGCGAAAATTAAGGACTTAACTGTGGGAGGTGCAGTTTAGAAGATTGCATTTCTTTAACACCAATTAAATTTTCTCATAAAAGTATTAGTATGAAAATCTGTCAATAGTGTGTTTCTGTGTGTGTGTATGTGTGTGTGTGTGTGTGTGGGCGTGTGTGTGTGTGTGTGTGTGTGTGTGTGTGTGTGTGTGTGTGTGTG
>JAOUZG010038391.1:1155980-1214020 GCA_026289955.1 Argiope argentata | reverse complement strand
TATTAGAGGAGAAACGACTGAATGATATGAAATTCAGATAGAGTCTCTACAACTTGTTTTAATTGTTACATTTACTTATGTGAAGAAGATATATAGTGCAAATCAAAGAATTCGTCATCCTGATTGTAATTTATCTCCGCCTTTTAATGAATCATGCGAAATAAAAACGCATCTGCTTTCAACGAAGCATACGTAATATTAAAGCTATACTGATAAAAGCAGGCCAGCTATTTGAAAACGCATCTTCAAACAAGCATACGTAATAATTAACAGTGCAAAATTTGTAAAAGCATATAAAAACAGTTTATACCCGCATATTTCGTAGGCATCAGAACTTTCTAATCAATATCATGTACTCACATGAGAAAAAAATAGATTAATTATCATTCCAAATTAAACTTATAAAAATGTCTTTTTCGGCACGTGTCTGCATAAAATAAAAGAAATGTGAAACACGATATTTTTGAAAAATAAAGGCAATGAAACGTTTTCTGTGATATTTTATAATATATATATAGCTAATTCAATTAATCAGATTCATGTAAGGCAAATATGGCTTATTATCTACAAGGTATATTCTATAGTCGGATCCCAACATCTAATTTCTTAATTTTTTTTTGGGGGGGGGGGGAGATATCTCTTAAAAAATTGTTTAAGTGAAATATATAATCAGTAGATTGTGGGAAAAAATGCTGATGAATTACGACTTTTAAATTTTTACATATATCATCTTCTCTGTGAATCATATTTAACAAAATATTCTAGAGACAATAAGTCCTTAAAATAAAAAATTGGCCCTCCAATCAACTAAATCAATCATCAAAGCTGATCGATCTATAAAAATTTCAATATTATTTGATAAAAACTGGCGTATTTAGATCATTTTATCAAGACCTCAAAGAAGCCAATCAGGGTTACTTTAGAATATTTGACCTAAATCATGAAAATGGTGATTGTTCTAAACTTGCAATATTCAGAACTGAATAAATCAGCCAGATTTGATCGCAGAAGATAGAAACGTTTATTTATTTTAGAAGTTGAAATATTAAAAATATTTTACAGATTATGAATCTATGAGGCCAATAGAATTTAAACCATATTTTTTTGATATATTTATAAACAAAAAAAAATTATTATCGAGAGCATTTATATAAATCCAAAAATAAAATTAAAAACTAAATGTTTCATTTCATCTGTGAAATATTTGCTGAATAATTCCTTGAGATATTATTAAAAAAATTATTAACGTTTTAATTTCTGTAGTGAAGATAAAACTTCAATGTCGGACTACTCTGCTTTCAGTTCTGTTTTATTTAAAGACGTGCTTGGATTGAATAAAGATATCTTTATATTAATCAAAGTTTCATCATTTTCACTTTAATTTAAAAGTAAATTTTACCTGCACTGATAGAAAACCAGAGAGAGATGAGGAGTTCAAAAATTAGGACTGCTTAAGGCTTACATAATAGCATAAGAGAATTATATGACTATCGAAATTTGAAGCTTAAAAATATTTTTCTGAAAAACTTTTTATGATACCAAGTTATAAAAAAATTGATTGAACCCTTTAATCGGCATTAATACAGGCGAACCGACTGGTCGCCAAAGGCGGCTAGTTGATTTTATAAAGAAAATGTTTTTGAAATTAAAAATCTTACATTGTAAGATATTTGATATTCTCTCCAAAAATTAATTATACAATATATTCATTTTAGATGAAAAATGATTTATACAATTTTACTAATTTTAAATACGAGTACTTTACAATAATTTGATGGAATTACTGTTGATAGTATTACAGTTTTCATATTTGTTATCAAAAAGCCTTGGCCTTTAAATATTTTACATAAGATCCACGTGTATATTGAGCATATTGATAGAGAAATATCCTTTCATCTCAGTAATTTCTTAGTTTTTTATTTCGATTTTCTTCAAATTTCCAACGCTCCTTCAGGTATTCCATGCATTATTTATCCCCGTTTGCAAATATGTGATTAATGTAATAATAGGAGCAAGACAATGCCTTTTCCACATCATCTAGCTACCTCCCAATACTACAATGCCCGATCCAAAACACAATTGATATGGTTTCTAAAGGGAGTGTTAATCCATTGTAAATTGCTCAAGATAGGATTTAAATTAAACGTAGCTTTCTCAAAATAGGATGTTAATTGAACGTGGCATTCTCAAGTTTGGATGTTAATCAAACGTAGCTTTCTCAAATTAGGATGTTAATCAAACGTAGTTTTCTCAAAATAGGGTGCTAATCGAACGTATTCTCAAAAAAGGATGTTAATCGAACGTATTATTCTCAAAATAGAATGTTTATTAAACGTAGCTTTCTCAAAATAGGATGTTAATAAAACGTATTTTGATGTATCATAAAAGATACCGTATATATATTATGGAGGGGAAACTATTCTTGAAAGCAGAAACTACTTCTCAAAAGAGTAGCAAAGTAATTCTTTAAAAATATTTTAGAGCGTATGTTATAATAATTAGATGCATTATTTCAGATGATTTGTACGTCATTTTGAACCAAAAGAGAGACACATCCCTAATCGGTATTCAGTGTGGAATTCCTAATTGGTATTCAGTGTGTATTTCTCATCCAATAAAAAAGAATTATAAGAATATGATAATAGCAAAAATAATCCCTATAAAGATTTAAATTATGGAATTACGCTTTATCTTGCATATTTTTTTTGTATTTTATCCCTTTCTTCCCTTGTCAAAAATTTTCATGTTAGTAAGAGCTTTCTTTTAATCGATGTAACATGTTAAAAAGGAAATGGGAAAATAATTCTAAAAGCGCCGGTATCCTGGCACAGAGGTTAGAGGTACTAAATCTTTCCATATACTTTTGTTCAACTGGTATGGATTCCTAGATATTCTAAGTGCGTTGATATTATGAAACGAAACGAAAAAAAAAGTCCGTTTGGAAATCAATGGTCATTTATTAATAATTATATAATAATATATAATTTTAACATTGATGGTGTTATATAAATCATAATAACTTTTTTTCCTAATTTTCCTTTTTCTATTTTTTTAAAGATTTTTTCATTTATATTACATGCTTAAGCTATCTACTTAAAATTTTTCACTCAAAACTTTCCAAAAAGCAATTGCTTAACCAGACAGTATACTATACCCATTTATCACCAGTATTCAGGAAAATAAATGCATTTGTGGAAGAATCGGTACTGCTTACCACTATTTAAAGGAATGCACAGAAATCTCCGATCATAGAAAACATCTGAAAGTTTAAAATAATGACTTGAGTTCAGTATCGATGGTTCCAAGTAATCTTAGGACTCTGAAGGACATGATGTCTTAAGTTGTCAGGTTTTTTTCCCCAACTATTTGAAAGTTTGTAGAGGAGGAAGTATTCAGTTTATGACTACTTTGGGGTCAATTATCTTGAAGAGAATATTAGTTGGACAGATTACGTCAATATAAGGATGGACATTGCTACAGCCCATAGTCGGCCACAATAAATCCTGTCGATACTGCTACGTTCAGTGGTGGCGGGGTGGCCGGCTGTACAGAAGAAGAAGTGTACTGTACCCAAAATACGCTTAAAGCAGAACCCATTTGATGTCTTTAATAAGATAAAATAAAATTTATAATAAGGTAATAAAATTTTAAAAAGTCAAACTGACTTGATGATTTTAACCTTTTGACTTCTTAAAACCATTAATTCTAGGCATTCTGTCATGTTGTCCACTCTATTGTAAACTAGTTGTTATAAATGGCATTAATTTAGCAACGAATGCTTAAAGGCTGGTGAATACTTAGAAATTCAAGAATAGTTATTCGTTCAGTGCCGAATTCCTCATGCCCTACTTCCCATTTGTCTGAAATCTGATTTTAGAGCCATTAAAAGGAGTAGCAATTTACAATTGATTTCAAATTTTTGAAAGAGGTAATTAAAAAGAGTTCGCTGTATTCCAAAATTAATCTAGATATTTTTATCAATTTAATTAATTTCTTTTTCTTACTTTTTGTTCCCTAAAAGGCGTTAGAGAAACCAAATCACTATTCTAGATGAAAATAATTTCGGATAATTTAGGTAAATATTTGAAAATTTATTTTATTATTAATTTTAAATTTATTAAGAGATTGACTTGAAGCTTTTATGTATAAATTTAAATGTATAATGGCAAACCTTTCTTTGAAAAAATCTAATATGTCTAAAATTATTCTTATGAAATAAAGTTGCTAAATATTTCAAATTTTAGGACATTTTAAGCTTTTTTCATAAAAACTCTTTAATTTCGTAGTTTTTTTTAGAAAATCTGACGCAAAATTTCAAAATTAAATTTAAATAACACGAGGTTAATGTTTCTGGAAATGCAATTTTTGATATAGCAAATTTTATATGTATTGATATAATCTCTTAAAACATTCAATTTTGTATTAGAATGAAAAAATTGTGCATGACTGATATTGATATGCCGTATTACTCACTAGATCTATAAAATTAAACAGAACTAGACGTCTTCGAAATGAAATGAGCAAAACAACAAGATTCCAGAATGATCGGGATTGATTGTTGCTATATAAAAAAATTATTAGTATAAAAATATTTGAATCTTAAAAATAATACAAGAAAAAAGAAATGAAAACCCAGAGAAGCCGAAAACTGTATTTTTTTACATCGCACGTTCAAAACATTTTACCGTTAAAGTATGTGATAAGTGAAACCTCTAAATAAAGATTTTACATTCGCTATCTCTATATCAATTACGATGGCAAAAAATAAAATAAAAACGATGCCAGTAAATACCCTCGGAGTCTTTGTTGCCATTATGATGATGGTAGAAAACGATTTCGTTTTAAATCTGCGGTGCCAGATAACATTCTTGTGAATTTTTGAGCAATACACTATCCATCAGTGTCAATGAAAGATTAATATTGCAGCGGCCGAAAAAGTTCTCTTGTGATAAAAAAAAATTGATACAGCTTTTAGATAGTGTTTTCTCGTTCTTAGACGTCTGGAGAAGAGGTGAAATAGAATTCTGGTTATGAGAAGATGCATATATTGCCTTCTAGAACAATTCGAATGTTCATTCAGTGAACAAAATCCTTCTGTAAATCATTCAAGATCAACAATATAATTATCAAAAAAGCCATTACTTAGCTTATAAAATATTTTTAGCTGTTGATCGTGAGAAATATGGCGATTGAAGGATTGACTCAGTCATTATTTCATAACAAAGAAATGTGCCAAAAATTATTGAATAGTTTATGCATTTCGATAACAAATTTTACAAAAAAAGCAAAAAAAGTACAGCACATCCTCTTTTCTTAAAATGGCGAGTTTGATTCATTCATCAATATTTCAATTTTGGAATTTTAATCTGCTATTGCGTGAAAGCAATAGAAATTTAATTCGTGAATAAATTCTACAATTCGTCGCTTTAAGTTGAATTTCAAATAATTATTTATTAGGATTTTCATATGACTATGTTCTTTGTTTATTAATAGTTACTACACATCCTAATGAAAATTCTGCCTCTAACATTTTTATAAAAAGATCATGAAATAAATGTGAGACGAAGATTTACGTACAATACTTTCGCGAGGTACGACTTACTTATGATTAATATGAATTTCTGAAAATACCTGTGGGCATATATTTACATCTGATGCGGATAACGCCGTTTTGAAACGATATTTTTCCTTAATTAACATTCATGATAAGTATATATAATATGTTTTTAGTATAATTGGTAAGGTTAAAAAGTAATCTGTAATAACTTGTAATATAATATGAATATGTTTGCGTTAATTTAATAGTATAAATGAATAAATTATAATTGCAAAATTATATTAAATAGACATTTTGAAAAGAATACAAGGTTTTAAAATACAAAATAGGCTATACGTGGAACCAAGCATTACTCGCGTGAAATTCAATAAAAGACCTTTAAGAATTATTATTGATAGTTAGTTAGAGAATGTCACTCATATTTTAAGTTTCATGCAGTTTGGTTGAAATAAATTTAATAACAAATACGTAAATTTAATTGAAGCGTTGACTATTTAAGAAAATGCTCGTTTTCTAATGACGTAAGAACGGTAAATAAACTCGAATATAGCTAAATGAATCAATTGCCCCTTGTTTTTACGAATATGTATTTTATTTAATAAATAAAAGATAAGATGCCGTCTAGACTGTCTGTGGGTCTGTACATTTGTATGGAAATAAAGACAATAATTCTATGATATAACGTATAATACTTTTATTTTTTTTAATAGATTAAAATTTTATCACTTCAGAACATGATGTTGCTTTGGGAATGAGGTTTGTGGCATCAACAAAAATGCGTAGGCGAAAAATAAAAAGTTTAATCCGTAAATGAAAAATAGAAATTTTATTATCTGTAGGAGTATTTCAAAAAATCAACTTTTAATAACACGTTGTCATTGTATTTACAAAAATTTTGATGAAAAAAAAATAACTTAATTACCGTAGCAAATAAAACCTAGAAAAATGTCATTCTGAGCACCTGATTATATGAAATGAATTAAATAGGAAATGGGATTTTTTTTTAAACAGTCAATGCAAGACAAAGTTTTTTGGATCGTTTGTATTATTAAAGTGACACATACGATGAAACAATTAAAATGAATAAAAATATAGCTTAACGCACGAGCACGTGGTTCTTGGCCGTTCAAAAAATTATGCTCTGACATGATACATCGAATATTCATAGCAGATTTCATTTTCATTTTTTATTTTTCGCTTACGGATTTTTGCTGACGCCAAAAACCTCATTCCAAAAACAACATCATGACTGACATGATAATGAATGGAAAACCTAATAACTTAAATAAATGTAATTTGATATGTGATAACTTGACTATAATTTTAGCTCTGAAATAAATTTTTGTGACTATCGGACGGGAAAAAAGTCACCTTAAATATTTATTCTGTTTTTCAATGCCTTACTTCATTAATTAACCGAAAAACAGTCTCCAAGAATCACCACTAATAGCATCTTTCATAGATGTTATACTACTCTGGTATACAGTTAATAATTCAAAAGTATCGATTTTTTTATCATACTACGAAGGACACAACACCTATGTGGGGGTCTCTGAAAACCAAAGAACATTAGTTGCATTCATAGTTATTATTATGATATATTAAGGGAGTATTAGCACAAAATGCCGAAAGACATTGCAACGATATATTTTCGACCTCGACCGCTATTCAGAACATCAAACAACGATATTATGCATTCATAGGATTTTGTAACAGAAATCACAGTTTCATGCAAGAAAGGACATAACTTTTAATAGAAAATATGGGAGAATATATTCCCCGCTGTTTGCTGCTTATATTAGCATAGATAAAAATAAAATAAATATTAATGAATCTATTATTATAATATGATAATGGTATGATCCAACAATTTTTACTCCCTTAATATATATTTTTCACTGAAACTCCTAAACATGGCTCCACAACTTTAAAAAACCTCTTCATATAAAGCTGCATACATATATTTGATAATATACGAACGTTTCAAACTGACATATATTATATAAAAACACGTATTATAATTGATATAAGGAGCATTTAATTTTAAATGTTTTATATTTAGTTTTAAAAAAAACAATGAATGAAAGTAAAAATGAGTCCATAAAAATTTAGGAGCTAAAACGATTCGCATCCAGATTAACCTCTATTTAAGTACAGATAACTATTAGGTAATATTATCTAGAGATTTCGGGAAATCTCTAGCATTTATCTCCTATAAGATGTTTATGTCACGTTGATGTGACTACGGAGAATTGGAGTAACATTTCATTAGACAGGTAATTTATTACAAATCCGGGGTCAAAGCACCACCAAATCGGAGTGGCGCTTAGAAAGGACTTCGGTGTTTCTTCGTGTTCGAAACATATTCTTGCCTATTTAGCGAATTTAGAATCAGATACATTTTGAAGTAAGGTCATTGGTACATTGTCTGGACAAAACAGGGGGAAATATGCGTGTTTTATGAACTCTTTAATGCACTTGTGATACATAGTAAAATAATTTCTTCTTTTATACTGAATTAGATTTTACTTGAAAATATTTCTAATAAGATCCATTATTTTTTTTTAAAAAATTCTTTTAAAATGGAGTTGATTTTTATCAAATCAAATCATTTGCATCACTCAGATACCCGTGTAAGTAGGACGATTAAATTTTTTTTGCCAAATAAGTAGATAAAAATAAAAATTCTCAGAAATGAAAAAATATATAAGTTGATATTTAATTCTTTTTTGAATAAAGATAATCATATTCTCGATGCTTCATGATATTCATTTAAATTTTAGATTGTAAACCGTAGAAGGGTATATCTTAAAACAAGTAACGTGAAAGACATTTAAATAACTTCCTACTTTGGATATCAGGAAATTTTTTATTTTAGTTAGTTATTAGATAATTTTAATTGTTATTCTCGCGTTTCGCGTTACAAAGGAAGGTGGGCTGCAGTAGGTTCTGAGGGTATGAACCCCTTGAGCACCCTAATAATGATCCCCTTTGACTCAGTACCCCCAGTGATATTACACTCGACATGTAGAACTTTGTGACCAGGTTCGAACACGCAACTCAAGGGATGCGAATCCAACGCCCTACAACCAGCTTGTGCCGACTTAACAATTACACTTACTATAAAGAACTACTATAAAAATGAGAAAATTAAGTTTTGATTAATAAAAAAAATTAATGAATTCATAATTGTAAAAACTGTATTAATCTGTCATCTATTACAAATTTTAAAAAAATTTACTTGAACTTGATTGGACGAGTAAAAAATATTTTATTAACGATTAAAAATTTGAACAAGATATATAAATATATGTAGGGAGAGTGTGAGCTAAAAGTAGGAATTGAAAAATATACTAAAATTTCCTAATAGAGAAATCTCTCATTGCAAAGTAATATTTTTCTGATATGCTGTATTAAGTTTGAAAAAAAATGTCTTAAAAGCAGAAATCCAAATTTTATTTAATAGAAGCCGAAACCCCTAATATGAGTAACATTTATATGCCATATTACTCACTATAACTTTAAAATAATGCAAAAGAAGGGATTTCTGAACTTATGATTTTGCAGTGAAAGACGCGGAATAACAGACTTAATAAAAGTAGGAGCCCACTGTCGCACCGTACCATAAAATCCGTACACAAGAACCATTACTTTAATCATATAAGAACAAAAGACTGAAAGAAGAAATAATCCTCCAGAGAAATAGAAAACCGTGTTTTCCTAATGCAATACATATCATTTCCAAGGTATTTTACCACTGACATGAAGGCAAGTGCAATGGCTGAAAAAAAATCCTAAACCTACTTCTCGGCTTGGATGGACAGATATTGGCCGAATCGTTATCTCCGCTGGTACGAAAAGGAAAGTAACATAATAAAACATGGCAATAAATGTCCTCGGAACTATCATTGTTTATATGACGAGGATCTGCAAACCGATTTTTTGCGTTCAGAAAACAAGAGGAGAGATTTTCGGGCAATGATCAATCCATCAGAATCAATCTAATTTCAATATTGGGATGGTCGAGAAGATTTTCTTATGATAAAGAAATGATAGAATTTTTATATAGTTCCCTTTGCTCTCACAGATACCTGAAGGAGATGCACGTAGAACACACGAAAGAGTAGTCTGCCTATAAGAAGTTATGCTTATTCCATTCCATAACGGATGGAATCTTTCTTTTAGGAGGAAACACTCTTTTAGAATATATGAAATAAAGAAGTAAAGGAGCTGGAGGAAAATAGATAAAATATTGGTATTATTTTCATGCAAGAAATGTTATGATGCTATTGATTCGTATGCCATTTACAGAGTAAACTGATGTTTTAGTTTCAATTTACCCTTAGTGTACATTTGAAGTATCAGAATGCTCACTATTTGTTTAAATTTATGTTTCCATTAATTTTATAATTTTAATTAGCTTTAGTTGATTCAATATCATGTAACAGCATATAAACTGAATAATAAAAAAAATTCTTACGTAATTCTTTCATATGCTCAAAAAATAAATATGCTTCCTGTATTAAAGTCATTTTGCAAAAAAAAGTGTAGTTAAAGGGTTCAAATTTCTTTAGTCATTAATTATTATGACTTGGGCAGATTCAGGAATAGGCATGGAATTTCTTTTATTATTTTGAAACATCTCTAAAAATTTTATTGGTTATTTTAACATTGGATTGATTTTATTATTAAACGCTTGCTAGCTATAAAATCTATAAGAAAACAAATGGATTTTTGCCTAGTTATTTTTAACCGGAGTAAATTGAAAAAAAATGCATAGTTCCAGTAGGCAGCTTTGACACTCCATTTGATTAGCACTTATGTTTTCGACTGACGACGTAACCAAACTGGCTGGAATGAGTTTAACAAAAAGTATAATTTTAAGTTCTTATATTCTCGTATATCAAAAAAATTGTTCATCAAAATATTATAATTGTAATTCTTAAAAAATTATTCATTTTAAAAAGTGAAAAAATATCTACAAATCATCATTAGAAAGAACCGAAATTTATGAATTGTAGAACTGATAAAAATATTTAAAGCTTCCGTTTTTAGTACAACTGATACTGAAAGACATTATCCCAAGCTATATAGGGTAATGAAATAGTTAAAATTTTAAATTATTCTTCATTTAGCTCAAATGAAGTCTTACATTTTATTTCAATGTTTTATTCTTATCAAATATATTTTAGGTTTTCATATCATTTTTTGAAAAAAAATTCGAATATTTCATTGTCATTATATAATATTAAAATATTTTTTTTATCTTAATATTTTTCTTTCTAAAGATGTCATCAATTTTAATTGTTTCTAAAAACATCAGAATCACAAGTATCAGTATTATTTAATAGTGATATTATTAAACCCCCGTAGTTCATTAGTACCATATTTTATTGGATAATGGTTTTAATTTCGAGAAAGAAGCATTTAAATTGCATTTATGAAATTAAAACTGCACTAACGAGAAGTATGTTTTATATTTATTAAAATTTTGAATATTATCATATATCATGAATTTAAATAAGGCCATCGGTAGTATATTTTTAATCGGTAGTATATTTTTAATTTTCAGAATTAGCCTAATTATTAAAATCTATAAACAACTAGTATCTATTAAACTTGTCGCAAATTAAATAATATTTGTACTCTAGAAGATAAAAAAATTGTCTTTATTTGCCTATGAATTTTGTATGTTTTATATTTATTGAAATTAAATTATTATTATTATTATTACATTTGAATATTACACAGCTATGTGAAAAGCTAGCTATTTACATAGGCTGATAACATATTTCATGTGCATTACGAAAGAAATAAGGCAAAAAAAAATAAAGACTGAAGAAAATTATTTTTAATTTCTGATATAATAAGTTTATGCTGTAGTATTCATTTTAAATGTTACAATTTATTCTCCTTTTTAGTGATAATACTTAATTCTAGCTTATGTAGTGCTACCATATTTACTACGTCATGTATAAAAATAAAAATGGCCCAACCTTTATATTTTGATGTATTCAAAGAATATTTATATACTAATAATACTACATTGGTTAATCTTGGATTCTTAATTTTTTTTCTCTATTTTACTTACTTCAGAAAGCGTTTATTAAAATTAAAAAGTGGGGATTTTTATTTAGTCCCATATATTAACGTCCCATTTCAAAGCAACGCTAGAGCTATTTTGAAACAGACTTCAAAAATTTGAATCCCTTTTCAGAAGGCGAGGGCAACACCTGAGCTGATACTCCCTCCCCTAACTCCCGCACTACACCAATGGGAGGACGGTGGGCTCTGACAGATTCAACGTTCACCAGAACAATGGAATCGAGTCTCGAAAAAAGAATCCCTCTGATTCCGAAGACAAGCCCCAATTATCAGGCCATCGAAGTCCTTAAAAGGAGGGGAGAAAAAATATGAGAAGAGAGGATATTTACATTTAGTAGTAGGGCACATTCAGATCTCTCTCTGAGTTAACACCCGTCATAAAATCTCATATTTCTACGAATCATCCCTTAGCAAAATGCAATCGACAAAAAGTAATAGTCTCGGGATAATGAAACCAATAGTACTTGCATTAGTGGCCATTGTTTAAGCACGATTTAGTTTTAGCATTCCTTTATCGAAAATATTTCGTCTTTATTTAGGGATGTAAAAGTGCAATTTGAGATTTGAGTTTGAAAAGAAAAGATACCAGTTCTAAGCAATTATCTCCCAAAAATAAAGCCGAGTCATTTGTCATATGTGAAATTTGAAATGTTAAGTTGAAATCTCAGTTTTGAACTGTTTAGGGTGAACGAAATTATGTATAGAAATTTTGCAAAAACAATTAACAGGAATTACAGAGAAATCCATATAAAAATGCTCTCTCCGCTTTTCAAGGTTTTTAAAAAGGCATAAGGCAGAAGTTATTGGGATGTATTTTTTGATCAAAATTATCATAAATGTAGAACTGTATATACAGAATTAGTTAGAGAGAAATTAATTTGCAGGCAACTGTAAAATAATAATTGCAGGTGGAAAAATAATCTGATATTTCAAATAAGCTGAAAAACATCTAACAAGTAAGATATGAAATATGCAAAACATCTAACATGCTAGAAAAGAAAAGAAAAATTAAACAGAAACGTTTCTCAAAGTAAAAAAAAAGTGCAGAAAATTATTAATTTATATTTATTTGTTTCGAAAATTAAAGCATTTCAAGTTATCTCCTTAAAACTTTCTCGCATACTATCTAATCAACTTGTTACACATGAGAACACTGAATATAGCTTACAATAGTTACGAAATATTAATCTTTAGCTTGAATTTCACCTTTCAACTGAATATTTTGTGTCATCCTTGGCGAGATTTTTAATTCTGGCATGCGGTTAATAGCATCAGAAAATCGAATTTGCGGTTTAGCTACATTATTCTCAACAGATTGAAACAAAAATTGAATTTGCATTCTTGATTCCTGTCATTTTAAAAATGGTAGACCGACACACGGTCAATCTCTTGTTGCATTTCGTTCAAAATTTCATGGATGTCTAATGTTAAATATAAGTGCTGCATCGATTTAACTTATAGTTATCGATTTAACTTATACAAGAATGTGTGGGTGGACAGACCTATGAATGGAGATGCTGCTAGAAATTTTAAAATGTGATGAAAATACCATATGCCAAATATCATCCGTTTATATCAAAATGCTTTTGAGTTATCTGTTTCACAGATAGACACGGATAATATAAATATGTTTTTTGAACTCAGTGAATTCTGAAACGTGGAGATTTTTCAAAATTTCGAGTTTGAATTTTTTGACGATTACAATATATTCTTGATACTTCGTATGCGAGAAAGTAAAAAAGGGAAATAAATTGGATGCTTAGAGGGAATGAATAAAAAAAATTCTAAAATATTCCGTAGGGAATTTATATACTTTCTTAAAGCACACTATCCAATAGGATTTTATACCAAGAGGATATTTTTTAAGTTCAGAGGTGAGTAGAGATCTCCGCCTCTCACTTGGTATGCACAAGCAGGAAATGGAATTCGTATTCAGCACGCATTTTCCTTGAATTCAAAAATCCTGTGCAAAGTATAACAGAAATAACAGATTTAAATTTAGCATCTTGCTATTCGCAGTGAATAGTGGTTGTGCTTTTCGCTTTGTTTTGTTATTGAACTTTTGACAGATAATTTTTAAAAAAGACTAAAGATTTTTTTATTAATTCTTTTTCTTCTATTTTTTGTAAGAGATGAAATTGAATTACACTTATTTTAACTCTTTTTCAGATTTCCATCTATAATAATAAATATGAAACCGCATTTAAATATGTACATATTTATATTTCAAAACAAGAATACATATTTCAGGTAAGTGATATCCTTATTTACATTATTTTTCTATGGTTTCACGCCTTTCTACATGATGTAGAATTGTTTCCAATTTTTAACAAACTGATTGCCACACACAAATCTAAGTGCCCGGTCCCAGAATAAAATTTACATTTGTCATATTTTAAATATATTTTACTTAAAGAATAATAAAGTGTCAAAAGTTTTTTTTTTCATATTTGTTTAAAATTTAATTTAAAAAACGATTGTAGAAAGAATTCATAATTAGCTTCTGCATTTGAATGTTCCTTGTTGAATCCTGCCATGAGGTTACTGTTGTGGAAACCATATTAGGATGAATTCCAGAGCAATTAAAGTGCTGTAGTATCATTATGTGCTGAAAGTTCCACTCACTGAGAAGGAACTGTTTCGACCATGTCTAATTTGTGCTAAGTTAAAAAAACACCTAGTATTGCCAAAATGTTGAAAGAAGCCAGATCTTTGTACTGAAGTCTATTTCTATATTTCTATGCTTATTTTCATATTTCTTTACAGAATATATTAATAATTTCAAATTGACCTTATTAGCTCCACATCATTGCAAATTCTTTTGTAACAATAAAAAAATACCGAAGAAAACTAATTGGAAATATATAATTTATCCTGTTTCACAAACCCTAGTACGTTTTACAATGAAATAATATAAATATTGGATTTCAACATGGTTAATTGTATATTAATTCCTTGTATATTAGCCGATTTTATATCTCTATTTTTTTATCAAAACTATTTATTCAGTATGAAAAAGTTACATCAACAACTCCAAAATCAAATATATAAAAATATTAATATAAATTTGTCTTTTTTTTACTACATTTCTATTTTTAAAAAATTATTTCGTTCCTCGAACATTGTCAAATGTCGCTAATGGGTGTAATAAAAAATTAATTCATAGGATATTATTACTGAAAACACAAAATAATGCAATTTCATAAAAATAACAATGAAGAAAATTTTCCATCTACTAAAATTTAAGAAATGAATGAAAAGTAATTACGAAATTCCATCTTTTCACAGATAAAACGATATGAAGTTAAATAAGAATATTTTTTAAAAAAAATTAATAAACACAAACAGCTATACTTATAATAAAAGAGAAACAAACTATAATAATGTAATCCAAACTTGTGTCACCATAAAATGATTAAATATATATATATATATATATATATATATATATATATATCAAAATAAATAATCAAACTAAAACTATGTCACTGGTATGTTATGTCCATGAAAGCATTTATGAATAACTTAAAGTAGTCTATCAACCTCAGATGGTTAATAGAATCATTTTGACAATTCAATACATCTCAGCTAGTCCGGCATAATGTCTTTATTCTAATAGACTACAAAAGTATAAGTACTGCAAAACTGCCATAGTTCTTATCTCTCCTGATTCATCGGTCTTTATTCAGTGCATCACCATTAACTGCGACCACAAGCGACAAATTTCCGAGCTCTAGAGGGCTCTATTTAACACTGGATAAAAGATTTCTGTTTGAAAGGTGAGTTCTGAGCAAACCGCACCAACTATTATATGCGATGCAGTGGTTTCCGGTCGCTACGAATTAGTGAAAGTATACTAATTATATTTCCACTTACATCAAAAATCTGAAGAGGAAATAGAAACAGGACTTCGAATTTAAAGAATGGTCTTTTGTAAGTCTTGAACAATTTGCGGGACCATGTGTGCTCAAATTTCCGACGGAAATTGGTTGTGCGCAGAAAATGAATCGAGAATTTCAGATTGATTACATTAAGTAAAATGTTCTGATTAGTTTGTTTGAAACTGTTTGAGAGTGTTACAATTCTGGGAAGGTCTTATGTAACCAATACAGAAAACAGATTGTTTAATAAAAAGTTGAAAACAGTTGTATTAAAATTTAAGCATTTAGACTATAATGAATTAAAATTTAGAAGATATTTGTACTAATATTATAATACAATATTTATTATTCATTTCAGTACATGCATTTTATCCCGTCTATTCGCCAACAACGCTCCAACTGCCCAAAATTTCATTTTCTGAGCGAAAATTCTTTAATGCTTTTGAATACGTGGCAAATTAATTTTGGCGCATAAGCAAACTATTGGCGAGTTTTTTTTTTTTTTTTTTGACGAAATTGGTCGACGAGATAATCCGTATGTACCTTAATTTCTTTTTTTCAAATATTAAATAGAATATAGGTACTAACTGGATACCATAAATATTTAATAGGTACGATTTTAGTTAGAAAAAGGTCTAAATTCGATTCGAAAAATGGTTGCCCTTCGAAACTGCCTTTTAATGTTTCGGAGAATCGGTGAAAAAAAAGTAATCCACTCTATATGTATTACAATTTAATGCATTTCCGTGAACAATTTTTATATATATTTCAGATTATCTGTATTTAGTGCTGAATCTAGAATAAAATCCAATGCATCAAAGTTGGAACTCCTTTCAAGAGGATTCCACTTTTGATATCTTAAACTATCTTCTCTTACTAAAAGCTATCTTTAATTTTTCAGCACATATATAGCAATAGCCTATAATCCCCAACGGTTACCAGCGAGGTCTTTGTACAGCATGAAAGTGAAGTCTGCAGTTATACATATCAGTCTTGCCACACTATTCAAATTATTGGATATTAAAAACAATAAATAATTAATTCTAACATAACGAACCAGTAATTATATATGTGTATTACAAGAGTTCAGGTATTTCTTTCACCTACTGTTGGAATAATTATTCAAAATAGACGGAAATTCAAAAAGAAGAAAGGAAATGGGATGATACCGAGACTATGAATAGTTTCTAAATTTTCTGAAGGCAAAAATAGATTGGTTTGCTTCTTTTGTTAAAGTTTCTTATACTTTGTAATGTTTTGATTGTTACCATCCTAAAAAAATGTTTGAAAATGGGAAATTTACTAATATATATTTAAGCAGAAACCAAATATATGCCTTAAAATAAATTACATTTCTTAATATTTACAAATTTAACTTTATAATTATAATTTAAAATCAGTTAATTAAACAGATATTCGTATTTTTTTAAATAATCACTTAAAAACTATTATTCTTATATAAAACATAATTAGCTATTCATTAAAAATCACTTGAAATTCAAGAAGAGTTGATAGCGCAGCCATTGTGATATATTGGAAACAATATTAAAAGCAACTATTAAAGCTAGTATAGATATTTGGATATCGTATTACTTGAGCCGGGATAACCAGTATTTAATCACAGCTAATTTAACAATATGTTTACGGGAAACGTCATTCTGATACATTTCGAATTTTATAAGGAAAATTTCCAAAACCCGTTCTCTTTTTTATTTTATCTCTTCTAATGACTTTTATCCATTGATCTAGGTAAATATATATGCCTATATATATTGCACTATGCCTATCTCTACAGATATGCGTCAATGTGACGCGATCGTAATTTAGACAAAATTTTAAGAAAACATGCAAACATCATATCAATAATAAATAGGAATGTACCGACAATACGATATGTTATTCGACATCGTTATCTCAAATAAAACCAGTGATAAACAACTGTTGTCGATAAGCAATAATAGAAAGACCAAACGCAGAATGTCGATGGATGTCAGAGTACGAAGTGATTGTGAAGGTTTCAGTTGCTTAGTTTGAGTATAGAAAAATAAAATACTAGAGCATTTTTTGAATTATTAATATTATTGTGAACCTCAATTTTATACTATTTTGATAATAAGTCCTTCTTTATGATCTGAACATTTCTAGAAGAGAAAATAAAATTTTACAAAACCTAGTCAGTATTTGTGAGGAGTATTCGTTCATGTTTCAAATTGACGCGCTTTCGTAGAGATATCTATATAAGAAGTGTCCTTAAATATAATGTTAAAAAAGGGGTAATTGCATTTTCTGGAGTTCCATTGCTCTGTCTGTTTTCTGAGATTCATTTTTGAGTGACATTTTAATCATTTTTAGAGCCATAAAGTCATTTAGTCCGCACTTCGCTCTATTGATTCGAAGCAATCTTTTTAATAGCTGTCAATACAATAAAACACAGACCATTTGTCACATCATTAAGCTATCTTTTTTTGGGGAATACAGTGCTATTGCTTTCCAAAGAAATGTTTCCTACTATTATCCAAAATTTCCTTTGAGCGTACATACATTGTACTATATTATTTGATAAAAAAACAATATTCACAAGATTTCATAAGATTTTTAGTTCTAATTAAAATAAGATAAATAAGATTGTGCAATGTTGTACAACAGATATCCTACCTTAATTTTTGCATTAAATTCCAACTGATCATTTGCTTTAAAGAGAGAAAGGCACACCTGTAAATTAGAGTGATATCTGAAATCCTGTGTCTGGACACAATGTAAGTATATTTTATGTATGTACGTCGATATGCAAATGAATTAGCCAGGGTTCATTTGCATTTGGTGCATAATCCAGTCATATCGTTTGGATTGCTAATTTGGAGACACCCATTCTACGTGAAAGTTTATCCCAACCGCAGAATATAATACTTAATTCGGCTGCGAACATCAAAGTTATAGTAGATATTTAAAAAAATACCTGTATCCATCTTTGTTTTGCTAAGCATCTTTGGTATTATCGTTTCTTCCTAAGTATGAAAGGTAAAATCACCCGAACTAGAATTTTTCTGGTGCACCACAAAAAAAAATGAAACCATCAGGAATTAAAATAACCCTCACGCCACCATTAAGATAACTATCAAAAATTAAGAAACCATAAGGAATTAAGCTCACCAAGTATATCAAACAGCTGGATACATTTTAGAATTTTAGAATTATCTGTACTTTCAAAAATAAAATTCAGATTTACAGAAGAGTTATTTCCCGAGGAGCAATCATCAACAAACTATTAAACGTCTTTTTCCATTATGTTGGATATCATTAAAAAAATCCTAGCAAGAGGTCAATCGGTTATCCCTTAATAAAAGGTCATTTCGGATTGAGAAAATAATTTAAAGTTAATTCTCCTTGGTTTTTCATATTTCTAATTGTACGTGATATTCCCATGCACTTTTTTAAATTTCTCCTTTTTACTTTCTGTTGCTGCTGTTGTTAATTTCCTTGGCCTAGACATCTAAACCAAGTCCAAACTTTATCAAAGGCTTTCGAGAGATGAAGAGACGCAGCCATAGTGTGTCTGGTGGGTTTCATATTATGGACATTCTTCTGTCAGATAAGGAATTTGGTCTATGGTACTATATTCCATACAAATTCCATACTATTTAGAAGGCAGCAAGTCATGAATTATAAAATGGTGGGTAAATCTTCTTAGTATAATATGCTCTGGAAGTTTACAAGTGATGCAGGTGAAAGCGATTGGGCGATAAGTTCCCATGCAGCTAGCTTTTTTACTTCTTTTTTAATCAAGCTATTTCAAAGCTCAGTTTATCTTTAACTAATGAGTTAAGTTATGTATAATGTCATAGGTAGGTTCCGGTAATGGTGTTCAGAAATACGAGCAAAAACTATAATACCATTTTTGAATTTTTATGCCACTAACTAGTTATTTGAGTACTAGTACTCAAAATGTAGAGTAAATTAACGTAATTAATGTAGCAAACTAATTGGGCAGCAATAATACTAAATTTTCAAAAAAATCAAAATTAAGGGCAGCAATAGGGGCTTAAAATTGCTACAACTAGATTGAAAAAAAATATTTTTCAGTATTTCTGTATTGTTGAAAAGCAATGTTGTAGATTTGATAAATAGTTCTATACTTACTATTTTCTTTCAGAGAATAGTTTCAAAAAATACTTCATAGAAATAATTGTGTGTATTGAAAATTCAATATAATTGTAAAGCAATTTCGACATATTCTAACATACAAAAACAAGTGGCTCACAAGATCTCAAATATATTTAAGAAACGATTTCTTTTCTAATCAAGAAAATTCTTAACGGCCATAAAACTTCTTTTCCAAAAAGGTCCTCAGTGCATGAAAGTAGTTTTTGGATAACGTAAAGCTTATTAATCTTTTGAAAGGACTTCCGTCTATATTTTTATTTTATTTTACCCAGCATTCGGATATCACAGATGATTACATCTATGGCTATATCCAGCCTCTTAGAAGAAAAATTATCTACGAAATAGATACTTCAAATACTTCAAAAGGATAATGATACTTTAAAACATATTTCTTTGAAAAAATTTATTTTTCAAAAGAGATTTCTTATTTTATAACAAAATTTAAAATAGTAAAAGAAGTAATATCATTATAAAAGTTCACTAAAACCCGGATGCAGGTGCATTTGTATATAGGAAATAAAAACACACATTAAATAGGGCTCTTATTATTTTTGGCAAAATTTAAAACTACATGAATATGATCTATATGCAAGACATTTAATAAAATAAGAATTACAGCATAATATAAGAATTCTATAAGAAATGAGATATCAATATTTTTTGAATCTAAAATTCAAAGTTATGAATTCTTTTTGTTGATTAAAATTAAAAATTATTTTTTATCTGCATCATTCACTCATTTAAAATTAACACTTAACATAATAGCAAGAAATAATCGCTTTTATACTCTTTCATAGAAATGAATAATAAATCACGTGATTTGAAACCAAAAACCAGCTACCCTACATCGGCTGGAACTGTGCAACGATAGCAGCATTTCAGGAATTATAGCAACATCGGCGGGGAACTGTGTTTGTGTGTGTGTGATGGGGGTGTGGTTTATATAAGGACCATCACCGGCCACGGTGCAATCATTCCCTAAGGAATTACAGCCTGCCATCGATGTGAGGAGCCGATCACCCCCCCCCCCCTCCAGGCGCTGGAAGTTTCTCATCCTCGATTACGAGGTGACCCCGGGGAGTTAGATTATTTGAAAATCTGAATGCCATTAAATAAATTTGGTATTTCTTAAATTATGCTATTAAAATTCTATTATGATATAAAATATTAAATTGTTCTAAATATGGTGAAACGATTATATAAATCAGCAATAAGAAAAAAAAAGATTTTTTGCGTTTAGGAATCTTTATATACTTTAAAATTATAATTAGACACATCCTGTTCCCAAACAAGGAAGAGCCATATTTATACATCTACCAAAATTACTAATGATACTTGCTGTGAAAAAAAAATATTGGAAGTTAAATAAATCATTCATTAATCTATTTTTTAAAATGTTTTATTATTGAGGTTATTTTGGGTCACTTTCTTATAATTGTCCGAAACTTTTTATAGAATCAATATATAAATAACAATTTAAAACTTTTAAACTTCGCAATTATTTAAAATATTTTACATTTTAATCAGACTTTTGAAAAAATTATTTAAAATAATTTTCAAGTTATATTTTTAATTCAATGTTATATCGAATTACTGAAAATTTGAAAATAATCGTTACATCAATGAAAATTGACATATATCCAAAGGAAATAAATCTAACTAAGGGAAAAAACTAACATAAATTTTGATAATACTAAAAATTAATCCAGTTAAATACTCGCGGTGGAAAGGAATTGACTGGTGCTCGTACAAAAATTGTTTAGTGTAACTCGGATTGAAATCCCAAATTATCCAATGCATTATATAAATAGAAAAAAAATATTTATATATTCTAAACAAATGAACTTTTAAACTAGGATTTTGCTTATTCCACGGATTGCGAACATCCTTTTTACTTATGCAACAGCTCCCTGCGAATACTGACCTAACGCCACGAGAAAAACCCTAGTAACCCCAAAAGTAGGGTCATTCGGCATGAGAACGTTATATTCTATTACATAACGGGGACGAAGGAAAGCAATTCGGTGCAAATCGAAGCTGTTAGACTAAGCGCGTTGAGGAGTTAAATGAGCCCTCGTTGAGCACACATTTCAACCCATTTAACTGGCCCAAAACTGATGATTCAGGCGGAAGGGGCAATATAGAGTCATCAGGACTCATAGGGTTAAATTGCTTTCTCTAAATTTAATTTGCCTTTTTTTAAATTTTAGTGATTATTTAAGCTATTAATTACCATTTACAGTTTAAAACAAGCCAACTTTTTTTAAGTTGAACTTTTTCTTTTCATCAAAAAGGATTTAATATAACCGACTTTTTTTTAAAAAAAGGAAACCTTTTTTCTCTTATAAAATAGGTCGATAACATACCTGAAAATATTCTGTTGGAAAACTGAATGAGATCCAGCCCAAGCGCACCACTGTAGCAAAAAAATCCGTCAAAACCCTCCTGGCATATTAACTAGTATTATTTAACAGATGCTTAATATAAATACATTTAGAAAAAAATAAACGTAAAATTCCATGTTGTTTAGCTTAGAAATGCGCTGCTGAAATTCAAAGAATGTTCTATTGGAAAATCGAATGAGTTCTACCACAAGTGTATAAAATCTCCCAAATCTCCCCTGGCATAGTAACGACTATTATGCAATCACCAAACATTTATAATAAATTGCTCACGAAGCTATCTCGATATAAAGATTGTATTACTACACTTTATAGCTTCTGCTGTAGCTTGTAATAAACTTTCTTGTCAGCGAGCATCAATTTCTCAAAGGGAAATATCACCGTTCCCTTCACAGTCAGCAAGAAAAAGATAATATCTTTCTCTCTGGCCATTCTATTCTGAATGATAAGGATCGCCGGATGAGTTACGTCTTATCATCTTTTAAAGTGGCTAATGAAATTATATAAATCTTTTTCGACCAGAATTCTTCGCAAGAGCCAGATTAATATCAAAGGGGATAAAATAAAATTTCTTCAGATAGATATCTGACGGGTTATAAAACAAAGAAAAGTAAAATGCTATATGGAAAAATATAATAGCATTTGATATAAATTCCCAATTTGAAATAGAAGAGGAAGCATGATGACTTTCTGCTAATAAAATAGAAAACCTAATATCTAGTTAAAATTTCTCAAATAAATGTTTTGATTAATGTTCCCTGATATTTATTTTTAGTTCATTTATAATAAACATGTTTCTTGTTGTTATAAGGCAATAAGAGATTTATAATAAAATAGACGCTTAAAATGCTGCATTTTAATGGCCAAGTGTTTGAAATAAGTTGGTTTCAGATAAAATTATGAGGAATAAGACTTCATAAAGTATTTATTTCCTAAGAAAAGGGGAATTATCCTTACACTTCGAAATTTCGGAAATTCACTATCAAATAGCAATGATATTATCTTTTTTAAAGATATTATCATTCTCTACTTTTGAAAAAAAAGCATTTAATTAGATGTTTTTCCAAAATAAATATGATAGGAAATTTCAATCTCTCAAGAAAGTGGTATAAATTGCACTTTTAAATAACATTTTGGGCATAATTATAGAATGATCAATAAATTTCAAGACATATTTTCAAAAAAAATCAGATAATTATCATTTCTAAGATATGAAGATCAAAATTAGAATGTCACTTTATTGTAAAATTATTTTTTTTTAGAATAATAAACAATAATGAGGTAAATTAAAGGAAGTGAATGCAAAAATGAATTATAATTCTAAATTTTAAATTTTTAGTAGTGAATCGGAAATGAATGTTTGATAACTTATTCCTTATTGAATGCATGTTTCTTCTCTTATATTGTTCCCTTTGATTATCATTTCTTTAATCTTAAAACTTAGAGGGGTAAGAATCCTATTTCTAATAAATTTATCAATTAATTCAACAAATTACGTGCAAAAATATTTTCTAAATAGATGAATGGCCTTAATTGATTAAATTTTTAATTCGCAGAATCAGTGTCGAATAATTCTTTTATTGAATTTATTGTAGAATAATTCTTTCAATATAAAAGGGTTTATATTCCCTTTTATATTAAAAACTGACACTTGGAGAACTAAGTATCATAGTTGTATACATTATACAACATATAACAATGCAGATTACTTCGATATTGAGTATAAAAAATTATATTGTTAAATCTTTTATACGAGCTATCCGCATGAAATATTTCTTTCAAGCGGATATAATCTTTTTTGTTGAAAATTGATATTTAGAGAAGCAGTAGTGTTTCTAATAACTAGACAAATTAGTTTATATAACAAGCCTTAGATACGTTATTCCATCTTAACTTATTATTAAATGCGAGTCATCTGCGTGAAATTATTTCTATTATTAAAAATAGGAAAAATTCAGATCACTTATACCAATATATGCCTTTACCTTTACTTATATCTTTCTTAATATGCAGACTCATAGTACAAAATACCTAACACCATTCTAAAGAATATCTACATGATGTTGGCTGCGATTCAGAATATCGGACAGTATAGCGGAGATATCGTGAAATGTATCTCATAGAAAAAAAATTTGTCGCTTCGAAAAATCAACATTTATACATCGTAATACCTTCTTTAAAAAATAACTAAAAATTAATAAGCAATTTTGCTTATATTTTGATTCCAAGATGCCATTAGACAGAGCTATTTTTCTCAGAAATCAAATCAATTTCTTACTTGAATACCACAGCTCATATTAATTGCTACTAAACGACGCTGCTATTTTATCCGATGTTCAAGCGCTTCAAACTAATTATGGGGTAAACCGTTTACATTTTCTTCTTTCTGTTTCC
Source organism: Argiope argentata (assembly GCA_026289955.1). Taxonomy (NCBI): domain Eukaryota; kingdom Metazoa; phylum Arthropoda; class Arachnida; order Araneae; family Araneidae; genus Argiope; species Argiope argentata. The sequence goes on along the minus strand of JAOUZG010038391.1, from coordinate 1,189,520 downwards.
AAGTCCAGAACATCCCCGATAGCAGCAATTTCAACAGCTTTATTTTCGCGGATCATCCAACAACAGAGCTGATATTCTACGATGTTAAATCCAGAGTAGAGTTAGGCATCTCAAACTTTTAATATATTGTCGGTTAGTAAAATCATGCAAATCTCCGGCATTATCTAACCTTTCCAGGCTGACAAACCTGAATGCTCCAACCGTGGCCATTTCGAACATCGAAGACATGCCTGAGGTGAATATCCCAGAGACAAAGGACACACATTAAATCTAGTGAATACCTGAGTATTTTTTTCTCAGTATCAGAGAAAATAGAAGGCTATTTTCAGAAAGTAGAAAGCTTATTTCCATGAGAGAAGGGGGAATGGGAATTTAAGAATATGCACTATCATTGGTGATCAGGGATAGATATAAACGAAATAATAAGAATAATTTGTGGGGTATAAAGGAAATTTGACAAATACGTGTCGAACTTATTTCCAAGATATGGATTTGCTGCGATAAAAAAAATAAATTGGTGATTATGAGTAATTAGATTCGTTTATTCATAATCATCAATAGGATTAGTGGTCATTATGAATGTACATAATTTATATATGAATAATATATTTTTTAAAGAGTTATAAATAGTCTGTTATGTATCAGATTACAAAAAAAAATCCTCATCTAAAATCTTACATTCTCATTATTACTGGAGACAAAAACAAATAAATCATTATTTTCCCAGCTTTTATTGTTTTATTCTCTTTTATTATATGCACTTTATTTAAAATATAATAATTTATGTGCGTATTTATGCAAGGCTATTCAAACAAGAGCATTCTCTCTTAATTTCACGCATTTCTTAAAAAAAAATTCATGCATCTATTTATGTACGGTAACTCATGTAAAAACCAAAATAAACAATACATGAAAGAAAATAATGTTTTATTTATTTATTTATTTATAGAATAAATAATGTGTGTTCAATTTTTTGATGCTCCCCCAAATTTTTTTGCCTGTAATCTGCTGCGTATTAGACTATTTACAATGCAATAATTACTTTAAAAAACTGGAGCAGATAAATTTTTAGTTCATGATCTGCTTACATAATTTTAAAAAGTTTGTACGGTATAAAAATGACATAAATTTAAACTTATTATCATTTATTGCACGACATAAAAATGAAATAAATCTAACTTTATTTGATATCTATGTAAAAAACAGATTTTATTTAGTTAATGGCAATACAGTGAAGCTTCAATTTCTTAATACATGCTTTTATATACATTAACATGGCGAGATTCAATTATTTAGATTCATCCGACACAATATGACATTTCACAACTTTCTCTCATTACTTTCTCATTTCTCTCATTATTCTAGCAATTAAACTATATTAACAAAAATTTCATCCATCAATGGATTTCCAATGAATTTCAATTCTTTTTCACACTTTTTGAAGTACACAATTCGAAATGGATTTTCAGCTATTCGCACAATTAACTCTATTCAATAAAACTTTTAATATGATACAAAACATTATGCAAGGTGCAGCTTATTTACTAAACAAATGAAAATATTTTGCAATATCTATATAATCTATTTATGATTATTATCTATATAATCTATTTATGATTATTATCTATATAAATGAAAGTCACTTTGTAAACTTAAATATCTACAGTGTGTTTCTGAACTCCACATATGAACTTAGAAAGGGATGGAATTTCGAACACGTCTTCTGTTGCTTTTAACTATTGCAGTTTTATTTAATAAAAAAATAACTTCTTTCTGTATAGTATCTCTGATTTATCTTTACGTCACTTCATGCTCTCAAGTAAGAAAGCTTTATTTTTCACTCATACGCCAGTCACAATAAGGAATCGCGCGTGTCAACCTCAAGTGAATGTTTACAACATCATCTATTCATTTGGGATCCTGCTTTTCTATCTCATTTCTATTTATATTTTCTATATCCCTCAAAGTTTGTATGTGGAATTTAGAAACACCCTCTTTGTTTGACCTGAACCCATTTTAGAACAATTCGAGCAATTCATGTGAAACTTAGTATGTTTATCAATGCATAAGTGGCATCCCCCACTTATGCATTGATATAAATAATGTAACGACTTATTGTTAATATCAAATAACTTTGAAGTGATGTAAAATTTATATGGATTAAATATCTAACGATTTGTACCACTCCATGCCAAAATGTACCAGTTTCCATTCGATTTACACTTGGAAGGTTTCAAAGTTCAATGTACAAGAAAAACCAATCTTAAGTAAAATGGTTGATAACCAACTAATATATGATGATATATAAATAATTGATAACCATCCTTAAGATATGTTGGAATTTTGTCTTGGCAATTTTTATGAAGTTGTCTTAAGTTTGTTTTATGGTGTTTAACTAATTAAAATAATGATAGATTAATCGTAATTACTCTCACTTTTTTAATAGGCACTGAAAAATAAAAAATAATTAAGCCAGTTAGCAAGACGTTTTTCATACCTAGGAAGAATGGTCTCCAACAGATTTGAGAATATTAGAGAGAATCCAATGGAATAAAATATTATGAGCTTGATCCCTTTAATGACCAGCCTATTCGTTGAAATTAATGCTCGTCCAAAATTTTTAATTCAATATATTATATAAATCGACCTTTCAATACATTCTTCACATTATTTTCAAGCTCAAACTTTTGGCATTTCGTATAGCTCATTTCTTGTAATGTATGCAAGTAATTATACAATAAAAATTTGATTCATTAAAAAATTAAGTTTTTAGTTTTATTTTCGAAAAGATTTAAATTTACACAATTAACAATATTTGGTTTTATCAATAAATGTTTTTTTTCTAATAAAATTATAGGGCTTGAAGTTTACCCAAGTTTGGATTCAAAGAACGTTTCTGTCTTTTGTGATAAAATCTGACAGTTTTGAACTTTACTATTCTAATTAAAATCAATAATTTCATCGTTCAATAGAGAATGAACAGCAAGAAAGATTATATCTTTGTCCGAAGTGAAGTTAATATCAATAACCAGACAAGAAAAAGCAATAGTTTTTTGGCTACTTAACCTTCAGAAAATTAAGAGCGCTGATTGAAGTTTCTTCTTCGATGCGATTAACAGAGTGATCTAAAATCGCAATATTCCCTACTAAAATAAATATTTATTCAATTTTATTCGCAATAAATGAATTTGGTGAAACAGATGCTATAAATGAATCCTGTGGAAGCTGACTCAATGATAACCTTTTTTTCTGAAATATGTCCTACCCTCCAATAACAAACACTTTTTAGGAATTTTAACCTCCAATACCTATTATATACGGATTTATTCTTCTATTCACTTCGCAAATAAAACATTTTATTTCTTCAGATATACTTTTCGTAAAATATCCGGATAAAGATTTCATTATTTTACAAAAAATATAAAAAAAATTTTAATACTCACAGAAATTACTTTGGATGAAAAAGATTTTTTTTTCTGTTACCCACTTTAGGAAAAGAGGAAAAAAGAAGCCATTTGAGATCATCGTTCAATAGAGAATGAACAGAAAGAAAGATTATATCTTTGTCCGAAGTGAAGTTAATATCAATAACCAGACGGGAAAAAGCTATGCTAGACTATCATAAAAAGAGCAAACTGTAACAAATAGCAACTTTTCAATCTAATAAAGATAGTTTGACAGAGTAATAATTCTTTCAATATTGCAGTGTGCTTGGCTAGCATATAGACATTCAAAAATGAAAAAAAAATTAGTTTTCTTTGTCAACTGCTGAAAAAAAAATGAAAATGGAAGTAGGAATATGAAAATTGTTTCGCTAAATACTTGTTTTAATTTTACGAAATTTTAGAATAAAGTATAATTTTCGATTGCAATATTCCATTTATCGCAATGATTGATTGATAGAGAAGTGTTATGAATTAAAAAATAAATAAAAAGAGAAATTAAGGAAAATCCTCTTCTCTAACTGTAATGTGTTTTTCTGTACTTTCAATCAATTTTTCTGGCTCCGAAATGGGAATTAAAAGCTCTTTATTTGTACAACACTTGTTCAAATTTATTTAATGGCCTCAAAGGGATGTTGCTTTCCTCTCTCATTAAATAATGCTGAACAGAGAAAATTTTACTTCAGTTTTTCTGCCGTATTCCGCAAAACTACAGCAGTGCACCAATCCATTGAAAAAAATTCTTCCACTTTACGTTAAAGTGGAAGCAGAAGCCAACTTATGTTATTACAAGTCGCTTTTAGTTACCTAGTCATTTTCAGAATTTAACATTTCATCATGAGAAAACTTTGAAATCAAATGCTATCGTACGAACATTTTTCCTTCAGACTTCCTTCTTGAAAACAGAATTTCTTTTAAACAGGAAACTAAAAACAACACTCTGATGTATTCCGAAAATCATTCTGTGGAATTAAGTTTCAGAAATTGAATCAATCATGCATGCTTTCGAAGTCTTGATTTAGAAGATATTCTCTAACAGGATTATTATTGGTCGAGAATATGGTATGGAATTAAATATGGTCTATTTATATATAATCTTAATAAATAGCATAACATTATAAAAGTGGATCAGAAATCCTGAGTTTTTTTATTGTTCAGCAATGATAGTAATTCGATGGAGATCAGAAAAGTCCCTTAATCACAAGTGAGTATGCAGTTAAAAGTTTAATTTTTTAGCCTTTGTAATTGCATATTTAATATTAATACTACGCGGATTGAATCTGGGTCTTGATTTCTCCAAATCAACATACGGTAGGAATCATTATCCAGATTAAACTTGGAGGTTGATGAGTAGAAACTTTCTAAACCAAAAGTGGTCTATTTTCGGATATAAATATGCATTGAAGAGTAGAGATGTCCATTGCTGTCTTCCTCAAATAATGATTTGTGTTGTCTTGCTTAAATGGTTATATCTATATCTTCGATTAATTGGGACACACCAAAGCCTCCGTAACTGCTTATTTCCATAAAATGACGCCGATTGCATATGTCGTCGTGATCGTTTACTATCAGCATACGACTTTTGAATCATTCACCGGAATAAATTTCTATATTGAAGAATAAAAATATCGATCGCTGTCTTTCTCAAACTATATGGTCTGTTGTCTGACATGGATGTACATTTCTATATATTAAAAGGAACACACCAATCTTTTTGTCTCTGTAATTGCTTCATTTGATAATATTTCCCGGACTGGTTCTGTTATCTTGATCTCCTCAATTCAGCATGCGACCTGAATCGTTTTCCAAATTAAGTTTGAAGATTGAAGAAGGGAAATATCCATTGTAGTCCTTCTCAAGTAATGTGGACTTTTATCTGAAATAATGGGGTCTATATCTTAGATTAAGAGGGACAATAAATGTTTTCACCACTGTAACTGTTTAATTCGATAATATTAAACGAATCGCATCTGGTGTCTTGCTCTCTCTATATCAGTATACAACCAAATCATTATACAGAGTAAATTTATTGGTTGAAGGGAAAAGAAGTCCATTGCTGTCTAACCCAAATAATGCAGTCTATAGTCCCTCCAAAATAGGTATTTCTGTATCGTTGATAGAAAAGAATACATAGAAATGGTGTTTCTAGCATTCACACCTTAATTGTCAAAAATCTGCGCAATGGTGTATATAATATTCCCGGTGATTTGGCATTGAAATGAATTTAAACAAGTTAAACAACTCTAGGGGTCCACATCAGGAAGAAATTTCTTCTTCAATAGTTATAGAAAATCATGTCTTCAATAGTTACATTTTCAAATAGAATTTAATTCCAAATTTTGTAGACAGTATTGTAAAAACGTGTGAAACATTCAGAAACATTATCTTGGTTCAAATCTATTTCGCCTTTCAATTGTCTACTGCTTAAAAAAACGGATAAACAACGTCTCTAAGACATTAACAATAATATTTTCATTAACAGAAGTCATTGAAAATAAAAAAAAACATTAATTGAAATTGTGTACAAATTTAAAAAAGCAGGGTATTTATAATTTGTTCTAAATATACTACTTTAATTTCTTGCGTATAATCTGCGGGCAATGCATTAAAAGTATAAAAATCGTGACAAATAATCTGAAGCCGTGGATAATCTGCTATCTTATCCGAGGTATTATATGGCGGTGCAAATGATCTGCTAAATCTCTCTCTGTGTATATCTTGGTGGGGCTAACAGTAGCAACAGTGGAAAAGTAATTCCTGCCACCGTAGAAAATAGTTATACTTCTTTTATTCAATTCAATTGATTGTGAATAACATCTTTCATAGAAAACAAATTTGTTTCTTTCATTTTCAATAATTTAAGGATGAACTTTAAAAAAATTTATGCAACTTAACTGTATATTTGTGCAAGCATAAAAGTTAGAAATAATTTTGTTCTGTACTTAGGAAAATTATTTATCTTTCAAATGCTGATTCTTTTAACATTAAAATTATGTAAAAACTTGTTATGAGTTTTCTTTTATTCTTACAGTTCATTTACTTAGAAACTGCCTATTACAGTTATCATTAATAGATACATGCAAAATTTTCTCCATAACAGATTGCCTGATCTCATATTTGTTAAGAAATTAAATTTTATAAATATTTATTGTTACTTGAGAGTTCTTAATTTCATTATAAATTTTATGTAATTATTTGCAGATGTTTAATGATAGTGCTTAGACTAAAGATTTTCAGAAAATACACAGAGATAAATCAAAATTAAAAAATGTTAAATGAACTAAAAAATTGATAACTGAGATGAACTAAAATTTGTTTAAAAAAATATTTTCAAAAATAAGGACTTAAAAGTTGGGTATTTATATAAGAAATGACAAAAATTGACACACTCTAATTTTGCCACTGGACAAAATTTATTTATTCAGCACATAATGGGAAGAGAATGAAAGTAAGGCATACTGTCTATAATAAGAAGGCTATATTTATGTTACATTAAATTATCTATTATAATATTTGATATATATGCAAGTGTATATATAACAAATTCCTTTAAAATGGACTTTTTCAAAATTATGAAAATTGAATGAGATATTAATTTGCATTTCTCATAAAACGGCCTTTAAGCTATTTACTCGTCTTTTTATAAAATGGTAAAGGTTAGTTTTTAAATCATAATTTAAAATTATTCTTAAAATGTAAAATTCATGACTTCATAACTTTTTTAGTTTATGTTGAATTGTTCGTCATAGTAAACAACTTATTCACTTGTCCAATGAACCCTATTCCCCGCAAACAAGTAATAATCGAATATTTATACGGATGCTTCTTCTTTTTTTAAACATCATATACACAACATTTTGAATTCCTAACAGAATTTTCCTTTTAAGGTTATAATATAAAAACGAAAAAAGTGTCTGTTTTTGTGTTTACTTTTTTTAGTTAAATGGTTCAAAAATTCTCGACGTCTTTTCCGTAGCAACAACAATAACGATTATTAGGAACCCTTTACTATCTATATTGAAAAAAAGCAAAAAGCAACTTTTAAGAATTGATTTTATGCATTCTTAGTTTTGAACGCTAAATACCTATAATAATATCTCTAAGTGAAATGGACAAAAAGACATTGTTATTTTTGTTAAACCATCTTTTTTTTTGAATTCTTAGGATAACAAATAAAAGTCCAAAAATACAATTCTTCCATGCATTAATTATTTTTACCCCTATTTCGTTTTTTATTCATGGACTGCGGGCTTGCTGCTTAATATTACTGTTTTTGAATTGCCAAATCGTCATTTAAGGAAAATGGTAACAATATTCTTATCATTGAAATTTTTCAAAAACGAAAATCTTTTTTTATCAATTTAGAACAATTCTTTTAGAAATTGCATAATTTATTCAATAATTAAACATTACATGTATAAAAAAAATCTAAACTATGTTTAAGATGCCTTCCATCGAGTAACTATAGTTCCATCAAGTAACTATATGGAGTTCTTTCAATCATTATACCATTCAAAATCTTCCATCACTGGAGCCGACTCTTTAATACTGAGACTTCAATCACATGGAATACCAGAAGAGGCAAGTATTTACAAAGATCTTGGACCAGATCTTTGTTTCTAGGAAAGTACAGTGTTCGATTCAACCTTGCTTGGATATTAAAAAATGGCCATCGGCGTCCCATTCAGATGAGCGAGCTTATAAAGTGTAGACAATACAGGATAACTGGATGATTTCATAAATAAGGAAAACATTGAATTATGGTCATCACTGATTCTTCTCTGTATTTAATCGGGTAGAATAACAATCCTCTTACTTGCTGTTTGTAAATAAAAATATGTTGGAATTGTTAATATTGGACAGTTCTAAAAATGACGATAAAAAATATGAATTTTGTACCTCATAATTTTTTTTAATTTTTTTGTACATTCCAAATAGTATCAACGTTATCCAATAATACTAATACACAATTGCATTTTTGAAATACAAACTAATTTAATTTACAAGGTAATTGATTTCGATTCTAGATCTAGGTTCAATAGCTTCCTTTTTCCTGCAAGCAATTTTAATACTATATTCAATCATTATTATATAATTCTTTCTTTTGTGTCAATTTCGTATTTAAATCACAAACACTTTAAGCAATAAATTTTGTCTTCAATTCATACTTTATGGAAGAACTTCTTTATTGGAAGAAGATATTACTTCATTGCTTGTTCTTTTGCTTAAAATAAAATAATCAATGTAAAAATATCTACATAAATTTAAAAACATAATTAAATATTGTAATATTACAAAAAAATCCATAATTTTCAGGATTTACTTCCATAGATTCATCGTTTTTCAAGAAATATTTTTATATGGGTTATATTTAACCCATTTTCTGAATTCTAAAACATTTGTAGTTGTTATGAATTTAGGCTAATCTCATTTTTATTATTTTAAATATTTTCTGAAGTTATTTAATGTTTAATATTTTGTCAAATATGTTTACCATTAATTCATTCGTCACACTTTTTATCGCTGCTCCCAGAAGTCTAAAAGTCATTTGACTTTCGAGGTTTGTGAACTGCCGTTTTTGGTAAGATGCCCTACCCTTATATTTATGTTAAGGGCACAAAAGACGTTGAAACCAAAGTTTCTCAATTTTCAAGATATTGTTTTGAAATTTTCATGGTAATTGCATTTTATCAATCTCATGCAACAAAAAAAATTCAGTAAAATTCATTCATAACTTTTTGATTTTGTTGATAAAAAATTTTTAAAAAATGGAAATACTGTAAAATTTTAAAATGTTCCATGCGCATTAAAATATATTATAAATGAAATATATCAATTCTTTCAGATACATTTTTTAATTCCAGAAAATATTTTGCATTTTTCAATTAATTGAAAATATGATTTTCCCTTTAAAACTTGGTATTATTGACTTTTTAAGAAAAAATTTAAAAAATCAATGCTGTAATATTATTTGAGATCTTCAATGAAAAAATATAAACCCCATAATCCATCCATAAATGCAAAATTATATTATTATATGTTCATACACCATAAGAGAAAAGTTTCAGTGTTGTAACTAAAAATAGAATGGACATGAAGTATTTGAAAATTTGAACAGCTTCATGAAATTTCATTTTGAGAAAAAGCTAAAAATACATTTAAATGATTCCTACAGACCAGAAACATAATTGAAACAACTTAAATTTGTTAAATAGTCATGTTTATTAAAACAATTGTCTATTTTATGAAATACTAGCCGCCTTTGGCGACCAGTCGGTTCGCCAATATTAATGCCGACTAAAGGGTTAAATCAATTTTTTATATATATAACTTGGTCTCATAATAATTTTTTTCAGCAAAATATTTTTAAGCTTCAAATTTCGATAATCATGTACTTCACTTATACTATTATGTAGGTCTTAAGCAGTCCTATCTTTGTTCTTCGCATCTCTCTCTGATTTTCTATCAGTGCACGTAAAATTCAGTTTTAAATTAAAGTGGAAATGATGAAACTTCAATTAATATAAAGAAACTTTTACTCAATCCAAGCACGCCTTTAAATAAAACTAAGAACTGAAAGCTGAGTAGTCCGACATTGAAGTTTATGTTCAATACAGAAATTAAAACATTGTAATTTTTTTTATAATTTATAAGATCTCAAGGAATTATTCAGCAAAAATTCCACAGGTTAATTGAAACCTTCAGTTTTTAATTTTATTTTTAGATATATATAAATGAACAGAATAACAACATATTTTTAGGTTTATAAGCATATATAAAAAAATTATGGTTTAAATTACTGTGGTCTTATAGATTCACATTTGTAAAATATTCTTAATATTTCAACTTCTAAATAAATAAATAAGCATTTCTGTCTTCTTCTTCAAATCTGACTGATTTATTCAGTACTGATTATTGCAAGTTAAGAACAATCATCATTATCATAATCTACACCAATTTTTTCTAGAGTAACTATGATTGGCTTCCTGGATATCTTGATAAAGTGATCTAAAATCGCCAGTTTTTATCGAATAGTTATATTGAAATGTTCATAGATCGATCAGCTTCGATGATTGATTTAGTTGATTGGAGTGCCAGTTTTTTATTTTAAGGACTTATTGTCTCAAGAATATTTTGTTAAATATGATTCACAGAGCAAATAATATATGAAAAAAATTAATTCATCAGCATTTTTTAGCTCTGTCTACTAATTATATATTTCACTTAGACCAATTGTTACGAGATTTATGTCTCTCCCCAAAAAATCAAGAAATTAGATGTTGGGCTCCGATTACAGAAGATGCCTTGTAGATGTTAAGCCATACTTGCCTTAAATAAAACTGTTTAATTGGATTAGTAATATATGTATAGAAAAATATATGCACAGTATGATAAGTAATATGTGTATAGTAATATAGTATGATATAAAATATCATAGAAAACATTTCCATCCATTTATTTTCCAAAAATTTCATGTTTCATTTTATACAGACACGTGCCGAAAATTACATTCTTATATGTTTAATTTGGAATGATATTTGACTGATTTTTTCTCGTGAGAGAACATGATATTGTTTTGGTTAGAAAGTTTTGATGTCTCCGAAATATGCGGGTAAAAATAGTTTTATATGCTTTTACAAATTGTGCATTGTTAATTATTACGTATGCTTGTTTGAAAGAAGATGCGTTTTGAAATAGCTGACCTACTTTTACCAGTATAGCTTTAATATTACGTATGCTTCGATGAAAGCAGTTGCGTTTTTATTTCGCATGATTCATTAAAATGCGAAGATAAATTACAACCACGACGGAGAATTTTTTGATTTGCACAAAATATCTTCTTCACATAAGTAACAGTAATAATTCAAAATATGTCTTATTGTTTTAAAAATAAAAAAATGCAAAAATATTTTACTACTGATTATCAATTGCTTTTTGTTCGTCGTTTCTTTGAAATGACGCCATTTTCAAAGTTCATTTAAGATTTCTTACTTTTAAATAATTAATCTCGCTCTCAGAAAATTATCGTTTGGTGATTTTCTGAAAATTCTTTTTCAGTTTTAACTGTCGCATTTTTGTAATATATTTTTACTTTGTATTTTTATTTACTTTAATTCTTTAATTGAATTAATAATTTTGATATTGCAAACGATCAAGAAAATTTTTCTCTTGTATTTATTGTTTAAAAAATATATTTCCTATTTATTTCATTTCATATAATCACGTGATGAAAATTGTATTTTTCTGTTTTATTTTTGGTAGTAATTAACTTTTTTTAAAATCAGAACTTCTGAAAATGTGATGGCAACATTTTAATTAAAAGCTGATTTTTTTTAGATCCTCGAGAAGATAAAATTTTATTTTTATTTTATGCGAAATAAATTGTTGAAAAATACTATTAAATTAAATGTTTAAAAATTCATTAAAAATAGAGTTTTAATATATAGATCAAAACATTAGTATCATTGAAAAGCTAATTTTTTGAGCTTTGACTTGATGCAAAAATCAATTTTGTGCTGTAATATTTTCGGAAGTTATAGCGAAAAAACGTCAAAATTTGGCTTATTTTTTAATTAATTAAAATTTTAATTAAAAATTGAAAAAAAGGGCTCCAACGTGCACATTCCCGGCACCCAAGGTATACATATACCAAATTTGGTAGCTGTAGGTCGAACGGTCTGGCCTGTACAGCGCCAACACACACACACACACATTGTGCTTTATTATAAGTAAAGATATACATCCATAGATTTATAATATTTTAGTAAGAATTCACAAGACATATAAAGGAAATACTTCTGTGAAGCAAGAGCAATTCTCTTTTTTTCTTCAAAAAAAAGTCCAAATAAAAATTAGAATTGCTTTATAATATTTCATTAGCCACAAAGATTAATTTATTTTCATATAACATTTTTGAACTAAATATGCAGCCATAAACAAATATAATACAAAATTTGAAGCAAATTGAAATACACCTGTTGCATAAATTATACCCTCGTGTTTTTCTTTTAATTTGACATGGGCTTATTTTTGATTTTTTTTCATTTCATTGTTTTTATAGAATGATAATATGATACATGATAATAAAATACAAATTATTTGTTATGCTGAACTGGATTTTTTTTCTGAGTTATAACAAATCAACATTCAAATTTTGATATATTTTCTTCGACAAGACAAGAAGGCTTCTATAAATTTGTTGTTCAATTCAAAGGTTTTTTCTGTGGGTTACCTTTTGCTGGTAATTGCAGAACCAAATTCTTCACCACAGAATAGACACATTTGTGATGAAAAGGCAAAGGAACTCGCTTGAAGGATTTGAAGAAATTTTTCCTGACATTCATGACAAGGAATATTCATCAATAAAGAATACTAAAGTGATTTCACAGAACAATGTAACTATTATACAAAACTTATATGGTCAATTCACTATTTAAGGTTCATTACATTTGGTAGAAGCTTCCAAAATGTCGTTAGAATTTCTTGGTTGTGAATCAAAGAATTTCTTTGTCCGTCTATCGTAGCACTTTCAGACTTTGTATGCTTTTATTTGGATGACCTTTAGGCTTTTGGTAGCGAAAACTGATTAAATTCTTTTTAAAACAAAATTCAAAGAAAGAAAACAAAAAAAAATGTAATTTTAAATAGAACATATTTCAATTTTAACCCTGAATAGAACTGTTTTTGTATTCAATTTCAAAGAAAATGAAACCAGCAATTTGAATACGAAATGTATGACGAACGAATAAAAAAACAAAAAAAAAAAGAAAGAAAGAAAAAGTAGTAGTTTTTAACATCTGCCAAAGCTAAAACAACAACATAAAATCAAAATTAGGAATAAGGCTCACTGGCAGCGTTTGAATGAATACGAAATTCTTTTATATTGCAGCTGTCTAAATGAAAACAAGTGGGTGTGGCCACCTAATGACAATAAAAAACGCTGATAGCGAGCAAACGAATTAAGATATCAAAATAATTCTTTTCCAAATGATAGCTCATAATCTAAATATACAAAAAATATCAAAATAAAAATATCAAAAATTTCATCGATTTTTTGCATTTTTATCGTCTATTGTACCCTTAACAAAATAAGTTTTCATATTTCATTATATACTTTGATATATTTTTGTCGTTTAAAGCTAATAGTATATATTGATGAAGAAATTTGAAATAGCATTACTTAATTGTTTGCCTTGAAAATCAACATTTACCTTTTTGGTGATTATAATATTGATTAATAAAATGCCTTATTATTCGATTCCTTTGAATCCTTTTCAACTTTTTTTAGGGCAAACTTTTATATAGAAATTAGAAATCCGCCTTTTTTATAAGGAGAATATTTGGATAAAATACAAATAATACTTTTTAAACGATTTAGATTAAGAAATAAAAGTTTGGTATTATTTTAGTTATTAAAAAAATTGATTTAATTCCTGAAAATTTGGGACCAGCATGCATTGCATTGTATACTAAACTTTCCTTAACTGCGTCACATTTAGTTGATATATTCAATGTATAGAATTTTTAATGTGCCTAATTTTTTACAAAATTAACTCTTTGCACTTCCCTACTTCACGAATAAAGAAGGTATGTCGTTTTGAAATTTTATTTATTTATTTGTATTTTAATATTTCAAAATTCCCAACAGAAGATTAAAAAGATACAAATTCATTTTTAAAGACTTTAAGCAATTGCTTTTAATTTTTGGTGTAATAAACTATTCCATATATTTAATAATTACGCATTATATTATCATTCCGATTATAAAAAACATCTATTCTATTTTCACATATTTGCAATTGTTAATAAATATTTTTTTAATACAAAATTTGACAAGGAAGGTAATTTTTTCTACATCTAATATTGATGTACTAGTGTAAATAAACAGAAAAACGTTTTTGAAAAAGTGTTTTATGTAACACCGAATAAATAAATGACATAAAAAGAAGTTTACTGATCGTTTTTTCAGGACAAAACCGGGCAGCAGTAAGTATGGAGAAATATGAGTTAGTAGGGAAATCAAGATTTCAGCGATATTTTTTGCATTTATGATAATCAGAGTGCGTAAGGTACAGAGAATACTGAGGAATAAATAACCATTTTGTGCGAAAAGAATCGCAATATCATGACTGCCACCCAGGTTGACATAAACATAGTTGTGGTTAATGAAAGAGTTTTTGTCCGAAGATATGTAAAAGTAAGTACATACCTGTACAGTAATAGTTAACGTAATGAGAACTTGATTAAATGGAAATTGTGGTACAGAGCACTCGGGGACATTTCTGATATCGTTACTCTCTTAAAATGTACATGTTGTGAATATGCGGAGCAATTGTAAGAATAAAGATGAATGCAATTCAGCTGGGGAAACTAAGTTCTGGTGTCAAAATTAAAAAGCAATGGGAACCATCAGCTATAAGATTAATCACACTTAAGGCACTTGTGACGCCTTGTTAAGAGTGATCTATGGAGCATTATCGACACCCTGACAGCTCTAATGAATCAAAAGTGCTCCAACAAGAACTATCCCGCACAACCTCTAACCACAATTCATTGCGTATTGACTTCTGCAATAGATATCTGATTTCATCACAATGCTGGCAACCGTAATTCATATGAAACTTTATGTATTTCCATTAAGGTGTAAACATTAAGCAGTGGAAAAATATTTCTTTTTCAGATAAGTCTCTTTTTCTACTGCGTCAGATCAATAGACGGAGGTGTATTCACAAAGGCATCAGAAAACCAACTTCTAGAAAATATTGTTGGACTCTAACAAGGCGACAGGGGCAGTGTTCTTAGCATTCTTTAGGTATATTGATTCCTATGGAAGGCCTCCTAAATAGCTGTGCATATTTATCCCTTGTATTCTATCTGATACAATCTTATATGGCAACCGTGTATTCTATTAGCGCTGAATTTTGTGTGGAATTCTATTTAACACGATAGTACCTCATACCATTTACCCAGAATTGCTCCACTATTACAGTATCATATATTTTGCCCCATGTTTTTTTCTGAGAGCTGAATACCACCACATAAGTTCCTGCATCGCTCCAATGTTAACAAAGAGCCCTTGCAAGAAGAAATATACAAGTTGTAGAGCATTCTTGGAAAAGTCAGCGAAATCTCTCACTGAACAGAACGCCGTCTCATATCACCATATATGTGACCATTCTGATCTCTGCAAGGTTTGGTGGGCATGTTACGGAAATTTTATTTAAGTATCAAAATATTTACAGTCGGGAAAAAACAAAACTATTTACATAATTGACTAGTATACAAGATATGAAAACTTTGAAAAATAATTTGAAACAATTATAGGCTGAAATATAAAAGGTGTTATGATATACGTATATTCTATGTTCACTTAATTTTATGACACACTAGATGATGATGCGAATATTAAAATCAGATGGAATAATTTGGCTAGTGGAATCGAAGAGAAATTATGTGTGATTAAAGTGTATGATAAGAAGCTGCTTATTTATATCCTCAATTTTTGTGAGTGTGAGATTTGATGTTGAGGACTAGAAAGATGAAAATATTGCTTCATTTTCACTTATAAATTTAATTCTCCTTGGGAATTTTTGTCTGGACAGGGGGTTGCTGGCGATTCTTTTCAGCCATTCTTTTTCATGGCTTGGTGATGGTTTTTTTCATATGCCAAGAGGTTACGAGGATACATTCCATACCCTTATGTAAGGCCGTGCCAGTCCCACCACACCTGCACTGGTCACTCTCAGAAAGGTTGAACTTTTTAAGGTAAGCTGGAAGAGAGCTGTGTTCTGAGAACAGAATAAATATCCTCTCTGATATACTTTGTGGGAAGAAAGTTGACTGCAGGTAGAATATTATAAACTGTTCTGCTTGAGTCACCAATGCTCCTATTCCTTACCATTCTTCTAGCATGCCTTTTCGGAGGAAGGTATTTAAATATGTTTTAGGAAGCTTTATTTGCATATAAGATTGCTCATTTCAGGCTGCGTCCTTTGCTAATTGGTCTGCTTTTTCATTGCCTATATTACTTACATGCGCTTTAACCCATGAGATTTTTATTGTTGGATATATAAGCATGCTTCCGAAAACTTCTCTTGCTCATTGATTTGCACTCTTTGGATTAGAAGAAACCATGATACTAGCTCTTTTGTCGATATATATTTTTGTTGTTGTTTGTAAACTGAGGTGCATATTTTACTGCTTCATGAAATGCGGTGGTTTCAGCTTGCATAACCATATTATTGTCATTCAGTTTGGCAGGTCAGTGGTAGGATCAGGAATTATTTATCAGGAAAAAAGGCAGCTTTAACTCCATGATCTGTCTTTGAGCCATATGTGAAGATATTCATTTTGTTCGTTTGAGATATATTTATTCCTTATTCCAATGAGACTTAGTCGGGTTTGAGACATTTTGAAGGGTGATTTAACTAGCCAGTTGCTTTCTTCTTTAACTCTTCTGGTTGAATCTCTGTTATGTTGTGTGTAAAATGAATTCTTAAGTGATATATTGATGTTAGTCGGGCTTCAAACAGTAGCTGCATGTGCAAGGGTGGAATGCCGAGAATGGTTTGTAGAGCTGATGATGGAGTTGTGCAATATGAACCAGAAACGTAGAGAAGAAATTGTCTCTGAATGAAGGTGAGTTACCTCTTCATTCTGTACGTCGGTTTTACACACCACACTGAGGAGCCTTGAGCGAGCATTCTCTCAACCATTGTCTTAAAAAGAACTGTGTTTCTGAGAGATTCCCCATGTGCTTTCAGCGATTCTTTTGAGACTTTGGGGTATTTTAAGGGCCTTTCCCCCCCTTGTTTTTCCATATGTTCCAGGTATTGATGTTGCTTATGAACATGGGCACCTAGATATTTAAAATATTTAGTTTTCTTTATGATGTCTTCATTTCAAGTAATTCTGGGGCTTCTAGCCTTCTAAGCACCAGTTGTTAAATTTGGTTATTACAAGTTGAGTTTATCTTTCAAGGCTATTTTTTGTATACGCTTCGATAACTAGTAGAAAATCATCAGCAAAGGCCTGGATATGCACATTTTCTGACCAGACCTGCTTGAAAATTTCGTTGGCTAAGAGATACCCCATATCGATTCTTGAGGGCAGTCTGGTTTCTGATCTTCCATAGTTCTGCCTTCTGAAGTAAATAGGGTCATTTCCGTATTTTGGAGGAGGCCGTGAAAGAGTCTGTTGATGTTTAAAGGACATGACTCAGGGGCCTCACACGATTTTAGTGAAAAAAAATATGAGTTATTTTTTCTGGGCAGATGGATAGTTGATTATTAGAGCGTCAGGAATTAAATTGGGCTATTGGAAGTTGGGTTTTTCTTTCAAGGCTATTTTTTTTTTGTGTTCGCTTCGATAACTATTACAAAATCATCAAACTCGTCAGCATTAATGATGATCTTTTCCTGCTGCAGGCTAGCAATTATCTCTTGGTTTTCTTGGAGAGTTGTGCGGACATCCTGAGATGGTGAGGCTAGTTTTTTGGCAAAAATTATTGTGATGTGGATGTTTGAATTTTTAAGGCTGCCCTATTGACTTTTGTTGCCAATAAAGTAGGTTTTAATTGGGCCGACGGAATGAGAATTGCAGCTTTCTGTTTTGTGGAGCTGAACGTTTTCCATGAGTTTGGAGTTCCGGGGATTTTGTTGTCATAATGGTATCGGATGAATAGCGGATAGCTCTAGGCCCGAACTTACAATCTTATGGTTAGTAGTCGAGTATCATACCGATCAAGCAAAAGGGACCCTTCAGCTCGAAGGATATTAACTGTCTTATATTACAATCACCACAATGGTATTGTTCTTGCACTCGGATAATATCCGGTTAAATCGTGTTTGCTGGCAAATGAAGCTGTTTGGTCGATGTTTTAGCTTTTGCTAAATTTATTTGAAATACTTTTAGTGGGTCTTGAGTAGAGGCGACAGTGAGGTAAAGGGAAAGAATATTTGAAATTTTTACGGTCCATACTAATAATAGTCCCTTGATTGTTTTATAGGCTGATACTTCTTTTTGGTATCCGTGGCATTGATTGTTGATGACTCAGTGCCGCACACTGAAGTTAGTACCTCTCAATTAGTTACTTTTGGAGCAGGTAAGGCAAATGGAATCATCCCTTCTGCAGCTTTTGCTACTGTGTGTATAGCCACAACAACTCCAAAATGGCTAGTGAATTTGCACTCTTTTGAAAAGGCTGTGTGACTGTGCACTTAACAAGTAGAGCATCTCTTGATATGAAAGAATTCAATCATCTGGTGCATGTACCAGCTTATATGAATCTTTTAAAGTTATTTAAGCTTATAAAAAATTTCAACAGGAGTTTCCAAAACCCAATGGCTGGTTCCTTCTCTACGACCTTTCATTTTGAATCGGATTCGCAGATCTTCTTGCATGTTAGTTTAAGCTTTTGCAGCCGTTTGGACATCATTATTTGAAGTGCCGTAGGGCAGGTCGTAAATAATTAGATTTGGGAATCTATTCCCGGGCAGTCTTAGAGATATACATATTTTTAAGAGAATAGAATCTATTGTCTTTTTCTGTTGGTCAAATTTCTGCTCTTTGTCGCACACTATAGCCAGCCCGCTATTTTGAAGTTTTCTCATCCCCCCCTTATCTTGAAGTTGGTCACGTCCTCCTTAAATTCTTCTCTTACAATTGATTAAATGGCTTTGCCGTTCTCTCCTGTTGGATAGAGAAGCATTGCTGGTTTCTTTTTTCATTTTTTCAATTTGGCCATCTCTGCATAGGAAGGCTTCTTAACGGCGTTTGTTGATAACTGCTTATCTAGAGGTGATTTTTTCTTAGTGTTTATATGTCTCTCCTCCTTTTCCTTTATATGCGTTTGAAAAATTGTTGACTGGGTTGCGACCTCTATACACTTTTCCTTCTCTCTCTCTCTCTCTCTTTGATTATTGATATTATATTCTGTAAAAAGTCGAGAATTTCGGATACATTCCATGTGTTTCCATGGTAAATTGTAACACATGCCATCTGATTTAGTCTCGGAGCCTCTGACAAAACTCTTTCATTATAATACTTTCCCCTAGTTGGAATATCTTTTATATTTGTTGTTGTTGGAAGTATAGAAGTAGAGGATTTGGTTCTTCTAAATGGTGATAAACCTATATTAGGATCTAATAACATAGAAGGTAACTCATCTATTATTACTTCCATTGTTTGAAACTATATAGTTTTTTGAAGTATAAAAGAAAAAAAAAGAGAGCTAGTTAAGTTACTGCTGCAAAATCTATTCAGAAAGGCTGCTGAGACAGTTATTCCCCTTTTATCCGACCAAGTGTGTGCCATGCAATACAGGCCTGTGAACCGTCTTGGTACAACTATTATGAAACTAATAATGTGATAAAGTGGAGAAAAGAAATTCCATCTTATTTATTGTTCATGAGCAAATATATGGTTTCTAGATTATTCTTTCTATTTGAAAAATTTTGAACCTCGAAAAAAGAACCTGAATACTTTTTTAGACGACGCATAAAAAAAAAAAAGGGAGAAGACAGATACTTGGCAACCAAATCCTATATCTGCTGTTAACTTGGATTATGACCAGATTTTTTTTCTTTTTCTTTTCCCCCTACCATTTTAATTTTAAGAATTTTGATACAGTGGGAGAGTTTAGCAGAATTAGAAATCCGTAATTAAGGAATGGGATTAGGAAAAAGAAAATAATTGCATGAAATTTTTAAATACACTTGGGCTTCAGTATTGTTATATCTAAAGGCTAAAAAATAGAGAATAACAATTTAATGAGATTTAAAAAATAACACGGAAGATCATACAAAAGATGAATAATAATTTCAAATCCTAAAAAGAAAACTAAGAACTGTTGGTGATAAGAAAACTT
Source organism: Argiope argentata (assembly GCA_026289955.1). Lineage (NCBI taxonomy): Eukaryota > Metazoa > Arthropoda > Arachnida > Araneae > Araneidae > Argiope > Argiope argentata. The sequence goes on along the minus strand of JAOUZG010038391.1, from coordinate 1,169,210 downwards.
AATTTTGATAGTATAAAAAATTTAATTTGAAAATTTAGGTGACTTTTAACAAAATTTTAATAGTTAAGCTAATAAAAAAGACACATTAATCATGCAAAATGATGGTACTAAAAAGAAAGAGGAGATAATTGATTTATAAAACCCTATGTAAATAAAGTTGTTTAAAAAATGCATTTTTAAATTTGCATACTCATACAAATCACATTTTAAAATGGGGAAAAAATTGCATCCTATTTCTGCTGTCGTAATTATTTTATGGCTCATTGACGGAAAGATTTCTGGCATCTGGCTGCTTAATTTATAATTAAGCGGTATTAAAGAAAGAACAATTGATAATGAACTTATAAATAGATAAGTTGTTAGAAATTTGTTCTTAAAAAAAGACGAATTCTTTAAGAACAATTTAAAAAAAAATTATCGTTTTGCTTATTATTACATAAATAATTTTGTTAATTATTTTATCAATTATTTTACCTCATAAGAAGAGTGATATATCAATTTTTTCATTACGGCAAGTTAAATATTTTTCCTTCACTTTTCTTCCAAACAAGCGAAAAAGCGTTTGGGATATGAAAACACCCTCCGTTGACAAACAATTAAACAACTAGTATAACACGATCGTTGTCCAGAGACAAAATTAAAATATAAAAAGAGTAGAAAAAAAGGATGTGTGTTTGAGAGGCGTACGTTACGTTCGAACGAAGTCATCGCTCTCCCCCCCTCTTAAATATAAAATAAATAAAAAGAAAGCTGTAAACAGAGCAGTAGCGTCCTCTGCGCCATTTAGCTGAAGGGAAACGAATTCCTCCTTTTCAAGTAATAGAAGTTAACAAGATAACACCTGCATGGTACTTATACACCCCCTTCTTTCCCCTTTCATCTCCTTCCCTCCTTTCTTGGCCCCTTTCCTTCCCTCTTCCCTTATTCTTCATCTCACAGTGAGGAGGGAACATTGGCTGGTTAAAGCTTTGAAAAGAAATTGGAAGTGCTGCTTATTACTATTTCTACAGTGAAATAATGTTGGTATCCATCTTGGAAATTCTTCCTGATGATCGGGGAGGAGGGAAAGATTTAATGAGGGTTGCTTTTAACATGTAAGTCCAAAAATTCATTACAAATCATCAAATAAAATAATTGAATCGAGTTTGACTTTACTTGATTGCAAAAATCTTGTTAATATATGCGATGAAAGAGTTATTTTGATAAAATATTTTCTAAAGAAATTATTAAAGCTTAAATTTACCTGATCAAAATAAATGTTTAAGATATTGCAATTAAAGATAATCAATAATTTATAGGATTATTTAAAGACAAGCAACGACATAACCAGAATATATAAATGATATTTTAATTCACACCCTTGAATTCACTTATAAGTTTACTAACATAATTATTTTAAATATGGTTTTTGGACATTGAAGAAAATTGGGAACAAGAAAATAAATTTAAAAAAATGAATTGGCAATGCAACCAAATTCTTAAACATTTCCAAAAAAACTACCATACCATTTATAATTTAGATTTACAAATGTTCTTATATCACATGACACACACTAGAAGTTCAAGATATTTAGAGAGCACTTGCTCATTTGCCTGAAGAGATATTAGTCTATCATCTTTGAACAACAATATGTACGAGAAAATTCAATTTCTCTCTAGTTGAGACCCCACTAGACTTATACAAAAGCTCTTAAGTACGCCGTTAGTGATGGTTGGATAATGATCAATCTTGTAGCTGGCACAAAACACTGTGCACAAACACAAGAATCAGTGTTTAGATGTAAAAGAATAATGGAAGATAGCTTGCAGTTTGAAGTTCACTAATTACGGAAAAGATGTGATATAAAAGTACACTAGCTGAGGAGAGGACAGTAAGTACGACCGCTCTCGTTGGCGACCAGTCGACTACAAAAACTCTTACAAGGTCACAGAAACATTTTGAAAAATATGCAAATGCTTCCTAATATTCCCCTTGAATGCATGGGAAAAGGCCCACTTCTAGTGGATCGCATGAAATACCCCCGCCCCCCCCCCAAAAAAAAATCAATCACCGCAAAACTTGATGTATCATAAACAGAAGAACTAAATATAGTAGGACTGCAAATTTTAGTATAAAATGTTATTAATTTGCCTAGAAATACCACTTTCTCTCTTTTTCGTGAAAACAGAACTCAATTCAAAGAATAGAGTTTGGGAAGGTCAAAATTTTTGGAAATCATTATTTTGTAATACGGATCTTAAATTTTGTAGGTTTTCTTTTTTTACTCCAGTTTATTCAGTGGCTTGAGCCTTTAATTAGAGTTGAAAGGAGTTACCTGCTGTTTATTTTGAGTTTCGTTAACATTTCTTTTATATAATATGGTAAAAAATATAATATTTTTTTATAATTTTAATTACGAATGTGGATTTATTTTTGTAAATTAATTATGTTTAAAAGGGCACGGAGAGACATATTTTTTCCGAAACACCAAAAATACTTTAAAAATTGCCCTCCCATAGTGAATCTGAGCATACCTTTTTATGGTGCTGCAACTTGGATTATATTAAACCTGCTAACAGAATAACATTTTTAAATTCGAATTCTAGACAGTTTGTTTCCTTTTCATGCTTCATTGAATGCAATGCTCACTTAATAGGAGATTTCAGACCTGTAACTTCGTAATGTTCTAGCTAATGAAGCACCCCAAATCGATAAAAGCAATCTTCACAAAATTTATCCAGTGAATTCCTAAAAGCCTAAATAGGCTATCAGCATTTGTTTGTTTGTTTGAATCTAAACTTTAAAGGACAGTGTAAAGGCTAATGCATTTATTTTTTTTAAATTAAATATTCATATTTTTTATTTATCAAAGATTTTTCTACTGAAAGCAATTGAGGTGATCCAGTCACCTAATTCATCCTCCAATATTGGTGTTGAGTACGCGAATTCTACAGGTTTAAGATTTAAATAAGATTGAGGGATACCATTATATGCCTACATATTTTCCTGAAAGCCTTTTAATTATTTTATTATTCAAGATAACTTTTATAAATAAAAACTGCAAAAAGATTCTATTAATTATTATGTTGATAATCGTAAAGGAATGCTCTAATTTGAATTGACAGATATCCTATATCACCTTAAAAGTCACTCTAAAGCAATTCGTACAGAGATCCTCATTATTTATAACAAAATTACCAGAAAGAGAAAAAAAATATGCCGTAAAGTGAAAGACAATATTTCTTTTTGGAGAAATGATGCTCACGGGCAAAAAAATGTATTCCAAAGCTACTATAGAGGTTATAAACCTAAGTAATGAAACATTTTAAATTCTATAGAACTTAGCAGTAAATATGTAATAAATAACTCATAGTAGAAATAGTTTCTCAATAAAATCCTGCTCTCATGCGAAACCGTTTACTTTGATTTTATGCCATCTTTATTCAAATGTTCTGGAGTTTTCTATTTCAATCTTCGTGAATTTTTTCGTAAGAATTATATTGTTATATTGACCCATTAAGAAATAGTAAAGTATTTGTATAAAATATTTTCATTATTCAGTTAATTCTATAATTACATTTTTAAAATAAAGGGATATTGAGATAATGAATGGGTAATTTAAAGGTATTTAGATAAATCAGTATTTTTAGCAGGGAAATCGTTTCAACGTTGGTAAAAAGATCCTGATAATATAATTTTATTTTATTATATTATTGATAACATTAATTGTAATACTTTTCAAATTCAATTTATTGTAAAATACAATATTTATAAATCATATTTCGTTAAACAAAATACAATTAAGTGGTGACATTTTATGTGTGAGTCTGCAGTTCTGCAATACGAATTGTTAAAAATTGAATCATTTTCTTAATTTCTGTCCAGAAAGCCTTGAGAATTGATTAAGTGCTAGAAGGGAAAATTGTGTATAAAGGGAAAAAATATGAATATATTGCAGGTCACAAACAACGAGAGGAAATAGTCTCCCTAAACCTTTCTTGCCTGCTCTCTGATTAAATTATCTCCCTCAACACGCCTAAAGCTTCAGAACTCAGTAAAGCTGTGATTACTTCGGCAATAGCGAACAGAAATAAAAAAAAATATGGCTTAAAATCAACATATATATATTGGCGATTAATTTTTGACATGAAGCTATCGATACCCAAGCTAAAATTTGGCGTCACACTGCAATTATAGTCATGAAATCATATGAGGTAACTTAAATATTTGGTCATTGTGTTTTCAGTTATCGCATTAATATGCTTCTGAAATTACAAAGGGCGGACTATCAAACATTAATAGATTTAGCTTTAAAAAAATTCTACACTATAGATATTCAATTTGTGTCATACGTTCAATCGATCCGTTTCTAGTTATCTTGTTAGCTTATATTCGAAGAGATGGGAAGACATAATTCCTCTGAACAAAATTTGCAATTCTGTGCAAAATTTGTATACTAAAATTTCTTATTCGGGTTGAAGGCGTTTCAAAACGGTCCTTTTATCGACAAACAATGGCAGAAATGCGATTTCACGAAGATTTAAAAAATGTGGAAATTTATCAAAATTGTGAAATAGAAATTTTTTGATGATAAATTATTTTTTGTATACTTCTTAAAAAATAAGTAAAGACAACTGCAATTTTACTTTTAAAAAATCTTTTGGATCGTTATTAATGCAAGCAGATGGGGCCTATGTTTACCGTTATAACTAAGAATTAACGAATTAAAAATATGTTTCAGACATATAATAAGCAACTATAAGAACACTGATATTCGCCAAATCTTATAGCCATCTGTATAATATCAATCTTTCAGAGTAATAATAGTGATTTCATGTTATATATTTAATAATAAATTAACGACTTCTCACATAATTTATTCATAACTGGTCATTCAGTATCAATCTTCATAGTTGTTTAAGCACGGATTTAATTTTGATAATATTTATGCAAAGCAGATATACGAGATTATTTTTATGATGTATGATTCATAAGGATTGATTCGAGTTTGGTTCTTCAAAAATTTTACAAAAATAGCATATTGTTTATTAATGATCTTTCATCAAGACCTTTTTAGTGTAACTTAAAGTTTTGGAATATTTCTTGCATAAAGAAAATGTTAATAACAAATATCAACTGCTCTTTTCTGGCAGAATTATTTTATTTTAAGTCTTATGCTATTGCATCGCCTCAATGCAAACATGCAAACTTTATTTTGAAAATACCAGTTTCTATTTCCCAACAGGGGTACAAGGATAAAAAGGATTTACCATCAGGCATGTTGTTGATTTACATCCTGCAATCCTCGTTTCGAACAGACACCGATCCTCCAGGATGTATAGCCCGTTTAGGCAGGATCAGTAGTGAAAGGGTTGATTATACTTACAACCCAATTTGAATATGTTCTTTAATTCTGAATTGTGATTAGATGATAAAGATAGATATGAATTGACACTTTCTTCAGGATTTCTACATTAGATAGAAGAAAACAGTATCAGCTGAAACAATGCTGCTACTAAATGATGCTTAGCCAAGAAATTCACAAACAAATGATGTGAATAATTTCAGAAAGAAATGATACTTAGACAAATTATTCACAAACAAATGATGAGAATATATTTAGAAAGAAATGATATTACCCAAATATGAGCAATAAACTTAAGATTAACGGTTAGACATAGGTTAGGTAAAAGGTGTCAGATTTCTCTTTAAAGTCAGAATTTTAAGAAAGTGATATATTCCTTCTTCGCGCTATACGTAGATATATTTCCATTTTTCTCTCTCTCCATGCGTTGAAATTGTTATTCTAAATTGCTTTCATTATTTTTTATTTAATTTTAAATAAACTTAAATAAAATAAATATATATAATAATAATGTTAATTGTTAATGCCCACGTAAATTTGTGCAACAAAAAGTGATAACGCATATTCTTATGAATCAATGGTGCATTTTTAAAAAAAACTATGTATAGCAGTCGTAAAGAAATTTTATTTGATTAATTTTGCAATTCATATGTACATGATAAATCACATGCTGGTGCAACATTTGCGCCATGATTTTAAAGATTTGTCGCTACTAAAATCCCGTTCTCTCTGCAAGTAGCAACAAATTTTCTTTATGAATTTTGAACAAATTTTCTTTATGAACTTGAAATTATGAAGCAACATTTGGACTGTTGTGCAGCATGTATTTAAAGGCTAAGAAATATGCTAGCCAATCATCCGTACCATTATTAACCCTCTTCGCATATAATGGCGTATCTCACTTGCGAATCAATTCACTGAATTCTAAATTTCACACTCACTATTAAATAATAATAATAAAAAAAATTAAGAATCACTGAGAAATTTTTTAATTCCTCAAATGCCACTTATTATTATTTTAATTCTTATAACTATATAATGTACTAAATAAGGTTTAAGTTTAGTTAAAATATCATCCCGTTTAAAAAACACAATAGGACTATTTTGAGACGAGCCTTGTTTTGAACTGAGGTCAGATGACGAGAACGACACCTGAATTGGTACCCACTCCTCTTAACTTCCACAACAGCTGAAGGACGTTTGGTCTTAACGAAATTAATGTGCATCAGAATTATTAACTACCGGGATGGCGTTTAGTAACATATCATGATTAATTGAAATTGGGTTATTTTATTGAACATAGTTATAGTTAGAATATGCATTGACTGTGAAACAAAAGAATATTGCAGTATACGAGTAAAAAATAAGTTGTTCTTTAGGATTGTTTATTTATATTAAGAATACTGAGATATAAAACATGTCTAAAGAAGATTTGACGAAATTAAAAAAGAAACGGAGTGCTCTAAGAGGTACCGTTACAAAACAGATTAACAAAGTAGAAGAAAGTTTAAAATTAAAGCAGATAAAATGCGAGGAGTTAGAAGAATGATTCGTCATTAGAACCGTTTTTCACAGTAGACGAATTCGGAGCAGAATTTTCAAAATCAGAAGAATACCGTCAGAAAGTGGTTCACATGAAATATCGCGCCACTAAAAGATTAAACCAAGGAACACAAAAGTTAATTCTGTAATGTCAATTGAGAATACATCATCTTCTCTTAATTCCTTAACTGTTGAGGACAAACCTAATGACTATTCAAAAGTTAAACTGTCAAAAATGGCACTCAATAAATTTTATGGTGATATAAACAGCTGGCTTTCTTTTTGGAATAGTTTTGAGTCCGCTATCCATAACAATCAAAGTTTAAATAAGGTCGAAAAATTTCATTGCCTTAAAGCTCATTTAACGGGTTCAGCCCTTAGCTCTATTGAATGTTTAGTTATTTCTGGTACTAATTATGACACTGCTGTAGAATTGTTAAAGAAAAGATACGCAAATACTGATTTATTGATACACATCCCTATGAATAATTTGTTAAGCATTAAACCTTTAAAAAATGCCAATGATGTTGTATCCTTTAGAAAATTTTATGACAAGATAAATATCGAACTAAGAAGCTTAGAGAATTTAGGACAGCCCATTAAAGATATCTCAAGTGTACTGTGTACTACTATTTTAAAAGCTCTTCCGAAAGATATTTTAATTCAAATTGATAAACCAACGAGCGAAAATACTTATTCCGACATTGAGAAACTGTTAACTTTTCTTTCAGAAACATTAAATACCCGGGAAAAAGCGGAAGTAATAATAAAAAATAATTGCCGTGATTCATCCTCAGACAGGCAGGTGCCAACTGCGTATCGAAAATATGATTTGAACCGTAGACATAACTAACGTGAGTGGATATTCGAATGAAAGAAAATATCAACAAACGAACAAGAGTAATGAAAAAAAAAAGAAAGAGCATAACAGTTTTTCAGAATTAATTTCCACAGATGTAAGAGATAAACCTTTTTGCTGTTATTTTTGTAATAATGAAAAAGGATTTGATTTACATGATTCTAAAGATAGCTCTTTCTCGCTTGGCTTTTAATAATGAAGAAACAATTTCTTTACTGAAAAAGAAAGCGGTTTGTTTTCGGTGTTGCCATTAAGACACGAGTCAATTATGCGCAATAAAATAAAGAACGTGATTGATCAAAACAAAAACCAAGAAAGCGAAAAGGTACTTTCAAACCAAATTAAATGTTCACCAGTATTTTTACAAACATTGATTGTAGAAGCAAAAGGAGGTGATTTAAAGGGTAATTTGAGAGTGATCATAGACAGCGGGAGTCAAAATAGTTTTATTTCATAATATGCCACGATACGATTAAAATTACTGAAGACAAATTCGGAAATGATAAAATATAGATTGTTTGGAGGAGTAGAAAAATCTGAACTCCACAATCGAAATAAAAATCTTAGCATTTTAGATGATAAATTTAGCTTTCAGATTGACGTTCTAGATGAAAAAAAATTGCTCTTCTATCCCAAGGGTTCAAGATGAAAATTTAATTGGTCTTTTAAGAAATAAAGGGATAATTATTAGTGATATACAGAAAAATGGAAATAAATGTATATTTCAGGATAAATCTGATGAAGTCCATATACTGCTAGGTGCAGATAACATTTCGCAGTTGTTTTACGGGAAAAATTGAACATTTTCCAGATATTGGTGTAGCAGCTTTTGAGACTAAACTGGGTTGGACATTAAAGGGTAAAAGCGATACTGAAATTTCAGAAAATACGATTTCAGGCCTCTCTTTATCTTTGATTATTTCCGACTCAGAATTAGCAGATTTACGGCGTCTTGACTCAATAGGCATTTCTAGTGAAGAAAACAAAACTAAAGGTACTTTAGATGAAGAAATTCAAAAATATTTCCTAGGAAATGTGAAACGCGATGATACCGGAAGATATGAGGTATGCTTCCCCTGGATTATGGATAGTTCTGTTTTGCCAAGTAACTGTTTAATAGCTGAAAAATCTTTATTCAAAACAGAAGCTAAATTAGTTAGTTCGAATAAAAGGAAATATTACAAAGAAATATTTGTCATTTGGGAAAGTAATAAAATAATTGAAGTGATAAATGATGAAAAGAAAGAAGGGGTACATTTTTTAACTCATAAACCAGTAATTAAAGAATCGAGTGAAACCACAAAAATTTGACCAGTATTTAGCGCCTCCCTTCGTACTAAAGATTCTCCATCGCTTAATGATTGCCTGGCTAAAGGTCGCAATTTGATAGAAATAGTACCAAGCATTTTGAATAGATTTCGAAAGTATAAAGTTGGTCTATTGTCAGATATAGAAAAAGCTTTCTGTCAAATTAAAATCGTAGAAGAAGATTGTGATTTTTTAAGATTCTTGTGTTTCGACTCGGACACGAATTTAAAGATTTACCGACGCAACCGAGTAGTGTTTGGACTAACATCCAGTCCCTTTCTGTTAGCTGCAACTTTGAATCATCTGCTAAATGACGTTCCAGAACATTTAAGGGAAACGGCACAGTTTTTAAAAGATTCGTTCTATATAGACAATTCTCTGATTAGTTTAGATCAAATCGATGAAACAGAAAAAATCATTAGGGAAGGCAAAGAAATTCTGTCCTCATCACATTTCAATTTAAGATTCTGGCAATCAAACATGTATGTTCCAATGATCGATAGTACGGAAATTAAGTCACGTCTCGTTCCTGTATTAGGGTTAAACTGGGATACCCAAAAAGAAGTTTTAAGTTGTAAAGTTTTAGAACCAGTTAAAGTAAAGGAACCCTATACAAAACGACAAATTCTTTCAGCTACTCAGAAAATTTATGACCCCATCGGCTTCTCAGCTCCTATAACTTTAATTCCTAAGCTAATTTTGCAACAAACTTGGATTCAAAAATTAAAGTGGGATCAATAACTTCCTCCAAATTTGAACAAACAATATGACAGTTGGATTAAACAATTAGATATACTCCCGAGAATTGAAATTCCTCGTTGGCTCAATATAGATTACAAAAATGAAGACACATTAAGTTTACACGTTTTTTGCGACGCTAGCAAACAAGCTTTTGCTACTTGTGCATTTTTAAGAACCGTAGATAAAGAAGGTATTCAAGTACAGTTAGTGAATGCTAGAAGTCGAGTTGCACCTATAAAAGAAACAACAATACTTCACCTAGAACTTTTATCGTGCCTAATTGGAGCTTCTAATTTTAAATCTGATATAATTGTTTTAGCTAGATTAGCTAAAACAATTATATCAGATTTAAAATTAGAAAATTGCATAACTGTACTTTGGAGTGACTCATCAACAGCTCTAGGGTGGATAAGAAGGGATCAAGCTTGGGGTACATTTGTGCACAACAGAGTACAGGAAATTAGAACTTTAACCAGAATTGCCGATTGGAAACATGCTCCAGGTCCTTGCAATCCAGCAGACCTCCCCTCACGTGGATGCAGTTTTCAGAAATTATTCGAATCCAGATGGTGGGAGGGTCCACCGTGGCTTTATTTAACGGAAAATGAATGGCCACATTCAGAACAACCCGATGAAGAAGTTCGCAGCAAAGAAAAGAGAAAAACAGTTTTGAACCTCTTAGATAAAGGAGAAAAGCCCCATTGGTACTATCGATATTTTTCTTTTTATCGTAAAATAGTGAGAATGATTGCATGGATTTTACGATTGTTCTACAACTTTAGAAATGTAGAAAAGAACTTGTCAGTGGAAATTTCTGTGGAAGAATTTGAGAGAGCAGAAAAAAAGACTGTTTAAGCTTATCCAGGAAGAAACTTTTACAGCATTACAAGATCCATCTATCCGTGCATTAAGACCTATTGAAGACAAAGACGGTCTGTTTAGAGCAAAAACCAATATTATACAACGAAAGGATGAAGGAAACTTCCTTTATCCAGTCATCTTACCATCAAGCCATCCAGTTGTACAAATATTGATAATCGAGAAACATCTTGAAAAACAACAAGCTGGAGTTAGCTCGTTAATGGCTCATCTCAGAGAAAATGTGTGGATACTGAATTCGAGAAAGACCATAAGAAATGTCATCAGAAAATGCATACAATGTAAAAGATTTAAAGTATTCAGAATAGAAGTTGAACCAGGCGTACCACCTGAGGATCAAGTTAGAGAGGCGAAGATATTTGAAGTTGTTGGAGTGGATCTGGCTGGTCCCCTCTATCCCGCTGATAAAACTAAAGCCTGGATTGTCCTCTACACTTGCGCAGTCTACAGAGCTATACATTTGGAGCTCATAACATCATTGTTCACAGAGGCTTTCCTGCAATCGCTAAGACGCTTTATTGTAAGACGAGGAAGACCATTTGTAATTTATTGTGACAACGGGACTAATTTTGTTGGCACCAACAACGTTCTGGGAAAAATAGATTGGCAAAAAATAAATGCTGATGCTTCAACACAGAAGATACGGTTCAAGTTTAATCCTCCAACTGCCGCCTGGTGGGAAAGACTAGTTTGCATGATTAAAGAAATTTTAAGGAAGGTTCTACCTCTTTGAATTATGAAGAGCTGAACACCGTGATGTGCGATTGTGAACAAGTCATCAATTCACGTCCAATCACCTATGTCTCAGAAGATAACAAAGATCCGTCTCCCTTAACACCAATGATGTTCCTTCAAGAACTGCCTACCTCGGGAGTTCCAAATATCGACAACATCGATGCTAGAAAACTATCGAAAAGAGCTAAATATCGTCAAAGAGTTAGAGATGACCTTAGGAAGGGATTCCGAATTGAGTACTTGGGTCAACTACGATATCAAGCTGCAAAAGACAACAAGATCAATCAACTGTCTGTTGGCGACGTTGTTCTGATAGAAGACGTCAACAAACGTAGAATCTATTGGCCATTAGCACAGATAGTTGAACTTTTGCCTGGAAGAAGAGACAACGTTGTGAGACTTGCAAAAATTAAGACTCATAATGGCACCTTCATAAGACCCTTAAAATGTTTGTTTTCCTTGGAGATTAGTAATGGAATTACTAATGCCTCCCTGTTTTCAGCTTCTTTTTATACAGGTTCTTCCAATTAATTTGTTTTCAATCCAGAAAACAAATGGCGGGAGTGTATAGGCAACTTGTCAGCGCACGACACGGGCGCCCTCCAACGCAGACGGGGAATAAAAACGGAAATTAGACGGAGAACTGGAATTGAAAAAAGATGGCAGCAAGAACGTAAAACTGCGTGATCTGTTTTGTTTTCGTCTCGAATGATAGTTGTGTATTTATTGTCCGTAGTCAATGTAGATATATGTTTTAATAATAATTAATTTGAAAACTTCTGAATATGTTATTCATCATTTTATTACTGGACGCCACCGTATCCCGAGTGACAAAACTCATAAGGGGTAAGTCCCCTCTTAAATTTTTTATTATTATTAGAAATTTAGTGAAAATTAATTCGAATATAGTGATTTCATTCGAAATGAAACTCGCAGTTATGAAGCAACATTTGGACTGTTGTGCAGCATGTATTTAAAGGCTAAGAAATATGCTAGTCAATCATCCGCACCATTATTAACCCTCTTTGCATATAATGGCGTATCTCACTTGAGAATCAATTCACTGAATTCTAAATTTCACACTCACTATTAAATAATAATAATAAAAAAAATTAAGAATCACTGAGAAATTTTTTAATTCCTCAAATGCCACTTATTATTATTTTAATTCTTATAACTATATAATGTACTAAATAAGGTTTAAGTTTAGTTAAAATATCATCCCGTTTAAAAAAAACACTAGGACTATTTTGAGACGAGAATAGTTTTGAGCTGAGGTCAGATGACAAGGACGACATCTGAACTGGTACCCACTCCTATTAACTATCACAACAGCTGGAGGAAGTTTAGTCTTAACGAAATTAATGTGCATCAGAATTATTTACATTATTCGGTGTAATTGGGACTCGAACCTGAAACCCACCAGTCCAGAATGTCCAAAATAAGAATAAGTCATGTAATTAGAAAATTAAGTAAATTCATAGATCAAGGAATTAAAGAAATATTTTATGAGCCTCATGAAAAGTTGATCATTGATAGAATCAGAAATCAGATAACTGAATTGTACACGCGATATTGTCAAAAAACAACAACAACACCGATCTACGAATGTTGATATCGTAGAATCTATCTAGTATTTGTATTTAACAAGAAGAATTCTGTAAAAATTAGAACATATTTAAGCTAATTTTTTTAGTATATTTGTGATATTTTTTCTTACTCAGAGAGTAAAATAAATATTTAATTGTGCTTTGATGTAACTATCTTCAACATTTATATATATATATATATATATATATATAAATATATATATAAAAAAAA
>JAOUZG010038391.1:1107944-1155880 GCA_026289955.1 Argiope argentata | reverse complement strand
ATATATATCTTTAATTTCACTTCTACTATCTTTATTCAAATATTTGTCTTGAAATATTTAAGTACCGAGAAAAATGAAAATAGACCTATTTTCTTCCATTCTAAATGATCTTATTTCCTAACCCTATATCTTCGGAATTACTTTACAGTTTCCCTTCCATCGCGTTCCTTTGGTTCACTGAGCTCTGGTAATTGCCTCCAGTTTCAGACGATACTTGGGAGGAAATACTCTGATATTCTCGGGATTTAATGTCAGCAGGCCTTTTGTCTTCACGATATTCGACTCAACATGTCCTGGATATTCGAAATGGCCACCACCGACTCATTCAGGCCTGGGAATGCGGAAAGGTTAGATAATGCAAGAGAATTGGATGATTTCACGAGCGGAGTATGCATTAAACAGTAGGGATGGATGATTCAGTTCTGGATTTAACTAGGAAGAATAGCGGTTCTCTTGTTATATAATCTATGAATATTCAGCTTAGAAATTGTTGGCATCGGACTGCTCTGGATTTATAAAAGGAAAGAAGAATTTGTAAACAGTGTGTCTCATAATTAATTTAAATCTCTTTAACTTTTCTGAAACTTGGAGCACTGTCAGATTGGAATTAATTCGCGATAAGCAAGTGATTCGATTGTCTGATTTAACTTTAGAGAAAATTATCAGCTGAATTATGAGCAGTTAAGAATTATGGTTGGAACTTTTAGCTCTTACTCAGAATTATTAATTAAAGCTTTCAGAATTAAGCGCAGTTTCTTAATTTTCAATTAATGGAAATTTAACCTAGTTTCGTAAAATGACAGTTATTACATCAAATGTATTGAATAATTGACGTGGCTTAGAATATATTTTGAATGGCACATTATTTATAATGGAAAATGTTTGGTTTTTATAGGCATTATCTGACATCTGTTTACACTTAAAACAGTATTTTTTTCTGATAGCTTACTAGCGGCCTTTGGCGACCGGGATATCGGCTCTTGTATCTGTTAAAACAGACTGTATTTAATCGAGTTTCATTTTGTTATTTTATAGCACTGAATAAACTAAAACTAAACTCAGTGGTACGACAAACCATGTAGGTTATGGTCTAGAGTGCTCATACCTGATTTCTTGACCGAGGGTCCTGGTGTGAAAGGCTTATGTCCCGCTTAGTTCAGAAGGATGCTTGATCCTCAGTTTGTCCCTCCACTTAAGGGATGAAAGGGTGAATGGGCAAGTATATTTTTGGAAGTAAAAGTGTGCGTGAACATTTTATTTCAAAGTTAATATGCAAAGAAACCAATATATTTATCTCAATTTTGAATTTAGCAAACACACGTGACTGAACGCATTGATGACCAATGAAAAATGAATTTCATACCAACAACAAAAAAATTTCTATAAATCACGTACAAAACAAAACAAAATTAAAATATATTAAATTATTAGGGAAAATAATATAGCATAATTGAAAAATCAATATTTGAAGTTTAAAGATAGTTTATAATTCTTTTAAAATATTGATTTCTGAACAGGTAAATGACATGGATTCCAAAAAAATTGATTAATTTTTATTAATTGCTAATTTTAATTATCATACGAAGTATGATATTTATTTTCAATATAGGAGAAAATTAAAAAATATATATTTATAAAAGATAAGAATATATAAGATTACAAAGAAATATATTTTTCGAAAATGATATTCATCTCTTGGAATATAGTTCTATGTTTAAATGTTCTGATAAAATTAAAAATTTATATAAATTATACACCAATCCATAATTTAAAACAGTACGTATGTTCTTTTAATTGCATAATTGGAACAAAAAATGTTTTCTGCTATTAATTGTTCTTTTATTGTAATGCATTTGTTATTTATTGTAAATAAGTAGCTTAATTTTAAATAGTTGCTTTCATTAAAAAATATTATTTGAAAGCATCAAACTAATAATATTAACATTATGTATATAATATTATCCAAGGCATATAAATATGTTTATTGAATATGTTAATATTCAGCCTGTAAGTATTTGCAGAAAAATAATTAATTGTTAAAAATTTCCTTGAAAGGCCTCTGAGCTGTAAGAATATTTATAATTGAAAATAATTTGTGTGATATATCTTGTCATAGTTATATTGTTTCTCCAAACAATTTTAGTTTTCTAAAATAACTGCTATCTAAGTTATGAAAACAAAGAAAGTAAAAATATTAGAGATTACCATCAAACATTGCCCCTTGATTAGAGATAAATCGTAGATAAAATGAAAATCTCCATCAATCACGATAAAATCTCCATCTATCAATCAGAATGGGATATCTATATCAAAGAAGTAGTAGTATTTGAAATTTTCATTTCTCCATAAGTATTTTGGGATTGAAGACAGAAAAGCAGTTCAAATTAGGCAATTTATTGCCTTAAGATATTGAACACCTTTATGAAATATGTTTTTAGATAATAGCAATAGATTAAAAATTACGAAATAAATGATATTCAATCCATATCCTCGAATGTCTTTTAATCTAGGTTTGTGCACCTGATTTTAAAGCGTTCGTTCATGAATTTCTCTTGAACTCATTTTCATAATCATGACTGAAATTTTTATCAAATCAAAGAAGAAAATTATATAAGAGTGAAAAGCTCCTTTTCCTAACACTTCAAACTAAAGGAATCTGGCCTTTTCTTCTGATGTTCTAATCAGAATCTTTAAATTTATTAATTACTTCGAATAAAAAGAGTTGCATTTTGAAAAAATAAATTCAAATCAATATAAAATTCAGGGACAAAATTAGATAATACAAAAAACATGTTTATTTTTTGAAAATCTGACATTTTAATTCTCTAAAAGGAGTCTGCTTATTTGTATTGAAATTTTTTAAAAATTAAAATATATTTTCAAATGTTATTAAAATACTTAACATGCTGCAATAACATTCTAAAAATCCATATTATAAGAAACGAAAATTATACAAAAAAAAACTCACTCTCACTATTTTAGTTAAAAAAGTATAACAATATTAAAAATTTGAAATCTATTTTTTAGTGCTACAAAAAGTTTTATTCTTTTATTGTTCAGAAAGTTAAAAAAAACATTTATAAACTCAGTTTACAGGCTTTTTATTCACCTTATTTTTTAAGAATTTACTAAAATTGAGATACAGACAAATGTTGAAACATGATATAAGTATTAATATTCTTTCACTTATTGAGACATAACGAATAATTGGAGATGGGAAGCTCCATCTTTGCAAATCCATAATCTGTAACAGGTAATTCAAATAAAGTTATCTGATTTTAAATAATTTTTTGCATCATTTTCATAAATCTTTTCAAAATAAAAAAAATGAAATTTATAATGATGCAATATTTTCATTATCATAATAAATTGACGTATTATAGAATTTTACAACCTCATTAATATAAGAATGATGAATCATCAATCGATAGTAAATCATCAGATGTACAGTATTATGACACAAGAATGACCTCATAGAATGACCTCATAGACCCTGAGTCATAATATGACTTCATATTCATGACCATTTAAAACTTTTTTTAGCAATAAGCAAAATGTCATATTTTGTCAGGGTTTATCCTGGGAGTGGTCGTATGGAACACTGAATCATAACATTGTGATGAATTCATCTGTCCTAAATATTTCATTAGTATGCATTACCGGTAAACTCTTATTATCGTTCATCAGTGAGTAATCAGCAGTACTTCGTTTAATCATGATTTGGCCTGGGAGTGGTCTTGCAGAACATTGTCATAGAATCTTGATGAGCTAATTTCTCAAAGTTTTATTAATCCATTGCAACTTTAATGAGTACGCTGCCAAAAGGCATTTTTTCCAAATTTATCTTCGTCATGCAGTTCTATTACCACTTCTCTTTACCTGAGAGGGTCGAAAATTTCTTGTAGCAGTACAATTGTCATTAAATTATTTTACAACTAATTCAGATTAGTTTTCCACAGTCAGATAGAAAAAGAAATTATTAGATGCAACTTCAGAAAAATTACACTTCAATTTAGAATCTTAAAAAAATGAACTTTAATAATGCTTCTTTATTTCCTAATTATGAATAATCTAATTTTGTTTTTCAACACCGGTGGTTTTCGTTATTTAAAGAATGTGATGATTTTTTTTTCATTTTAAAAATACTAATACTTAATATTTAAAAAAAACTGTGGTAGTTAGGAAATTTCTAAGTAATAGAAAATATCGCGAAACACAATTCCAAAATTAACAAGTTCATTTTTATAGCAATTCTAATACACCATTTAGCATTAATTAATTATTTCATTATTTATAATCTATTTTACATAAAAAATAAATATAAAATAAAGTAGACGATTGAGAGATCAATCTGCACTATCAACAATGTTTGAACCTATTATCTTTTCAAAAATTTATAAAATTAGTTTTGAAGCTTGGAAAGAACTTTCACCCTTTGCAGTCCGAAAAATAATTAGATGCAAAATTATTCACCTAATTCAAAGATTTGCTTAATGCTATGAAAAACAAATATATATATAATTCTTTTAAGTCGAATTCCTTTAAAAAATTAATATGCATCTCTTAACCATTATGCTGGCATTTTTGACAATTGAATTAGAAAAATGCATAAATAAAACGTCAAAATGATGCGCAGTCTTGAATGTCGAGTCACACTCGACATCGGACTAGAAAGGGTTAAAATGGCCATTTAATTTAAATAAACTTAACTGAAGTAAATAATGAAACACTGAAAATTATATTAATGTCTTCAGATTAATAAATTTATCCCCTGATAAACCCAGTGTTTCTAAGGATAAAAAATACTTTGATAACTTTTATTGACCTATAATTAACTATTCAATAAAATCCAAAATTTTAAATCAATCTTTGCCACTGTTTCAGAATTTTTTTAAAAAAAATTTGAAGCACTTATAATAAGGTAACTGTTACAGTAATCATATATCAAGTTAACTTCAAACACGATAAGGATAAATTTACGCTTTATCATGTATTATCTTTGGAATATACTTTAATTAACGCTAAACAGCTAAAAAAGTTTTAACATCTGGTTTATCTGGTTTATTGCAGTTATTTTCATATAATTCACATAATAAAGCATGATATATTTTTAGGAGCGAGTCAAAACTAGTTAGGCTGTTTAATTTTTCTCAAAGCTAGGCAAGGATTTTAAAATGTTTTTAATTTTAATATATTCAGCGAAATGACAAACGACTAAATTTCATAATAGTTATATTTTTCTAGGTATAGAAATTTTAGACATTTTTTAAATATTTTGATAAAAATTTTGATTTTTCCATTCAAATATTTTATACGGTGCTTTGCGGAATGCAGAAACACTCAGTTTGCCTAATTATTACAAATACACAACGAGTAAATGTAGTATGTGTGTTCTTATTGTCTGTGATTTTAGCCTATTTTAACGTTCGTATCATCAAGCCATATATTGCTTAAGCCGGTGCTTTAGGAAGAACCATATAATTAGGAAAAATGTTGGAATGTGTGATACTCATATTCCAAAGATAGCATAATATCATGGAAAAAGCTAATCAAAAATGAAATTCTTTATTTGCATCTGCTCAATAATATATTGTGCTTTACGCCTTCAGAGTCATATCCGTTTTTCCAAACTCAAAATATTAGTTTAAAGTATGAAAGCCTTTTTAAATTCATGATTTTAAAAAATACATTTCAGTAAGAAAAATCTCGACATTTATATGAAAGGAATTTAGAAAATTGTCATAATATTCGCATTTTAAGTAAATACCCCCTCTATAAATAAACTTATTCAAATGTCTCTAAAATATTTAATAATTTTTTTTATTTATAAATTTGTTAATTCAAAATACGGAAAAATATGTTATGCAGAACATTAAAAAAAATGTCTGTTCTATTTAGATTTTAAATGCCAACGATAAAAATAAAATATTTAAAAAGAGGCCTTTGATGGCAATTTAAGTAGATAATATTAAGAAATTTGAAGTGAATTAAAATAAACCATTCATATTTTTAAAGCCAGTAATAAGACAACCAGTGGGAGCGCAAGCCTGAAAAATGTTGCTCAGTCCAGAAGAAGTCCTCGTTTCGACGAGACCACTGATTGCGGCTGTGTTGCACTTTCTTACTGCGCATGCGTTTGTATAATTTGGCGAGGTTTTTCTTGACGTAAAAAATTCACTTATCATAGATTAATTCTGAAATATTTTGCTCTTTGTACTTTCTGACGCCAAATTGTGTTTTTCCATTTTATTTTGAGTTTTTTTTTCTATAATTTCGAAATTTATGTCTGTTTATTTTACCGTATTTCTTTGTGTAAATATACATCATTTTAATACAATACGCAGTGAAAAAGAAAAATTAAGAGACACCAAAACGGCATTTTATAATCAAGTATGGAATACCAGAAGTTATCTCGTGAAATTGTAGCAATCAATACCTTTTTGCGCATTTGTTGTCTTACTAGCCGAGTGTAAACCCGCCTTTACATCAAGTGGATTTGTTCGGTGATACTTAAATAAAATATTTCAAATACAGAACTTAAACATTTTACTGTTTCGAAGACATCTGAAAGTTGCAGACAATTTTAGAAAAGGTTTAGGGAATATTTTGAGCTTCTCTATAACTATGATTTCATGGTAATTTTTATAAACATTCATGTTCTTTTGTACAAGCCAAGTTTTATGTACTTAGCTAATCTTGATCGTGAAATAAAAGTATTTAAAAAATCTGACCAGAAAGGAGTCTACACATTGTCAAATTTAAATACAGAAAATAAATAATATTCATAATGTTATTTAGTACGGAGAAACAAGTATAGTGATTAATTATATTTAGGAAAGATTTTTGATATGTGGGAATGGATGGTAAAACATGACCCACAGAATATAGGATATAAGAAATTTTACTATGAGAAATTAAAGATTTTGCATATAGTTCATCGTAACAATTTCCGACTGGTACTAAATTTAAAATCTTCAACCACAAAAAAAATTAAAAACATTAGCCACTTATTGATCATTTCAAGATCACCTAAAACTGATCAACTCAATATCAAACATTTTTCTCTAAATGGTTTTATAACTTTTGACTAATTTGCTGTTATAACTATTGAATACAAAACGGATTTGATGTGTCAAAGGAACTTCATAAAATAGTTATGAAATGGATTGATTCAAATGATTTGCATCAATTCATAAAAGTTATTTTTTCCCTATTATAGCTTTAATTTCTCAAAGTCGCAATTTTTAAATGAGAATCATCTAGAGAAGAATTGCTTTTGTGGTATTGAAAAAATGAAATTCGATTTTAAAATTTCAATATATTTATTGCTTACATATTTAACAATAAAAATCAATAATTCAGACTTTATAAATAAAGAAAAACAGAAACTGACTTATTTCGATGCTGAATACGATGCATAAACACACCTAGCGGAAATTGAAATTGCTTGATACAGGAGTAAATGAGCATTAAATTGGATTGTTTTGCATTACTGTATTATTTTTATTGCATTACTATAAATTAACTGAATATATTGTTTACTCATTAAACTATAAAGAATACATAAGGAACATACCTGAAAACTGACGCAAAAGAGTTTTGAGATGCGCCAAAATGGGAATTGTCTGCTTTTAATCCGTTTTAATGCTGTCTTACTTCCGGAAACAGATGTTGTATTAGCACATTTTCTACTCCATGTGCTATTCAGAATAGTCCTATCTGCCTGTAATAATTTTGTCGATAGTTTTATTGCATAAATATAGTATATCAACGTATGATGATTGGGTTGCTCATTGGTTGCGTTAAATTCAAAATAAAAGGGGGTTTTCCAAGTCCATCTACATGACATTTATATTTCTTCATTTTTCAGACCGATGAAATGAGCTCGTATGAAAATTGTAACCCAAAGGAGATCTGAAAATCCTAGGTGAAGTTCGTAGACAAGCTGGAGAAACTGTTCCTTTCAAAAAGAAGAAAATATGTAATGTTCAAGCAATATTGGACACTGTCTTGGTACGAATCTTTGTCTATCACCCATCTGACTATTCAAAACGGGTTCAACTTGCTGTAAATGGACTATATTATTCGAAGAATATACTCATTTTTTCCTCTCAAAATTATGTATCTTTTTTAGTAATAAGTTCATTGTTACTACTATCGTAATCAGTATTCCCAGTTAATGTCATTTTCTTTCAAAATTAATTTTATTTAGATCACTTTGCTATCTGCTAATTTTAGTATGGAATACACTAGCAATAGGAGGGAATATAAAACATAAATTTGAACTAAATGGGATTTTAAATGATGAATTTTTAAATATTGAATGACGAAATCTTTTATATGACGCTAATAATAACTGTTGCCAAAACCAAATAAGACATTTTATACATTAATATTTGATGTAGCGAATGGATTTGAACTATAATAAAAAAGAATAAAAAAATCTTTTATCTGTTGAGCTTCATAGTGAAAAAAGCGGTGTTTTTAAAAATAATGTGCTCTTTGTAAAGAAAATGACAAAAACAGAACATTTAATTTAAAACTCAAAAATGGGAAATTGCAGAAATTCTTTCAGTTTAAGCAATATTGTTGATAGTTTGATGCTTTAAAATTTAATTTAAGAATGATATTAAAACGTTCAGAGTACGACCAAATTGGGAAATAGTCTCAATTTCTTGCAGAAATATTAAAATTTATATATTAAAAGCTAAAATTAAAATTAAGCTAAGTAACTAAGATCAAATTAAATTGTAAGAATACAGCGCTTAGTAAAAATAACAAGTAGCTGCAATATATTTTAGAACCCAATTTCAAGAACTACATTTGGTAATGGATTCATTGCTCTATCTGTACAAGATATCAGAATGTCCTGAAAATATCATGATGAAATCATAACCAGGTTATTCGCTATACAAAGAAGAGATTAGTCAGAAAAGAAAATAGCAAGTCAAATTTTGCTAGGAGCAAAATTCTAATCTTCTTCGAAATGAAATTGTGAATACTTAAGTAATTTTTCATCAATTCACCAGTATTCTCTGTTTTTTTTTTTGAGATGCGTTTTTAGTAAAAATATATTTATAATGTTTAGAACCTAAGAAGAATGCAGTAACATTGTCACTTTAGAAACAAATGAATATAGATTATATCAATAAACATAAAATTAAATCCTAGTATTTAATCATCTTTTAATAAATACTGCATAATTAACAGGACCAATTAACGAAATTCGAATTCAAATACATTGCAGTTCCCGAGTTTAAAACAAATAAGATGCAGAGTATCGTCTTTAAATGGATTATATTTTTTTACTTTGTCGCTTATTGAATTCCGGATAAAACTTGAAATGATTCAATTTTTTAATTTGTTTCAAGGTCTAAGATTAAATGGTTATTTCCATGGAGTTTTCGATTCATTGCACAAAAATGCAGTTTATAATGGGGTGCTTGAAGAAGCTTGTAGGAAAATAATATTCTTTATTGCATTATTTCTTTTTATGTTTACAGAGCATAATTATCTATCAAGTGATAAATTTAACTAAAGCTTCTTTCTTTATGTCCTACGTCATGTATTTTTAAATTTCAGAAAAAAATAATTTCAAGATTATTTAATATTTATGATAACTTATTATATATTTAATATTTAAAAATATAATAAATTTAAGTAAAACTATTAACATTAAATTTTAAAGCATTGATAAAAGTGTACGAATTCTTTTCCCTAAATATTTTCTTTTTTAATTTTATCTTTCATGATTCATCATACTAGAGTGAAGGAATGCTTTACATAGAAATGTTGTTAAGAAATACATTTTTCAATCTAAAATATTATTGAATATATTGAATACGCGTTTCCACTTCTTGCATAATATAACTACCTGTATTTGGGTCTCCAATTTAAAATGAAACTCCTTTTCAGCATTTCGTCGCTTTATTCTTTCAGTTTGGTTTAAAACGGGAAGTCACTTCTTCAAAATAAATTTTTCAACGAAATATATATTAAAGTACCATTATCCTTTCCAAGTACTCGAAGAAGTATCTATTTCATAGATTACTTCTTTTCTAAGAGGTCGGATATAGCCATGGATGTAATCAGCTGCGATACCCGGATGTTCTGAGAAGAAAAGTCTTAGTACTCTCAAAAGATTAATAAGTTTTACGTGATCCCAAAACCACTCTCAAGCTCTCAATACAGTTGGAAAAGAACTTTTATGTCTGCTCAGATTTTTCTTGATTAGAAAAAGAATCGTTTCTTAACTATTTTCGAGATTAGGCGTATCACTTAGCTGTAGAGATAAAAAGGGATAGTCAGTCAAGATTTCTTTCTATAATTATACGAAATTCCTTTCTTCTTTAAATTAATTTCAATGCAATAAATCTTTTTTGAAGTTTTTCGTAAAACAAAGCAATTGGCGGGCAGTTATTTATGGAATACTCAACCGCACACTGAAGTTCTGCAATTCAGAGAGCGCAGATTTTGTTCTGATCACACTAGATATATTAATGAATATATTATTTGTTATTCTTAACTTATTTTAAATATGATTTGTAGTTAAATAGTTTTTTTGTTTCTTATAATTATTGTAATTAGTGCTGTGTTTCTGTTTTAGAAGAAATAAAACAAGGAAATGACGAAACATGGAACATTTTTTATTTAAAATATATCTTGAATATTTTCCACCAGAATCTAGATACGAACTCATGGCACTCTGACTTCACGTCTCTACAACGTTTTAGCTCTTTCATATGCAATGGCCAGTCTAACTTGGGTATCGAATTATTGATTTTTAAATTTTTTTTAAATATTTAACTAAATAATGGTAATAAATAACTTAAAATGTAAAAATCATTTAAAATATCTTCATTGCCCCGAATTTTATATTAGTAATGAAATTAAAATAATTATCCAATAATTGTGTCATCTAACTTATATTCCATAAGGTTAAGGTCTAAAATATTTAGCTCTCTTGCTTATCACGGTTGAATTATTAAATAATCAAAATACAATTTTATTTGTCCTAAAAATCAAATGAAAGTAACTTTACTAAATTTTTGAATTGACAGAAATTTTAAGAGCTTGTTTATTTTCGATTGCCTGATTTTTACAACTTCAAGTAGTGAAGAATAATAAAGTTACGTTTATATTTCCATTAACAAAAATTATCATTTTTTACATAATTCATTTTTTAATTCTTAATAGTTCTTTTCCATGACTATTTTTACTTACTAACTAAGGGGATGAAGCATGTGGATATGCAATTATTTTATAAATTATAAACATTTTACTTGTTATTTAGTACAATAATAAATTATTATGTATTAATGTCGATTCAGACTGACAACACACATATGTGTTGAAACTATTGCGTCAGAGATTATATATATATATATATATATAATAAAGAAAATACTATTATTTTTGCATCTCTAAAATTTTTATTTAAAATTTCGATTTGAAAAATTTATATATCATTTAGATTTAAAAAATTCCTTAAGAAATTTTATTAAAAAAATTTTATTTCAAATTTAGATTTCTTAAACATGTTTTTATCTAAAACTATACCTTTCGCCGTGACCACATGGTAGGGTCACGGCTTCGGAACCCAACTTCATTGATTAACTGTTTACATGTATGAGAATGTACTGACCGACAGACTATCAACCGCTTGATAGATTTGGTTAAAATTTGATACAAATCTCTAGATTAGATGATAAATCTGTGTACGAAATTTTATTTACTTAGTTTTTACCGTTTTGAATTTATTGAGTCCATTGATACTCAAGGAAACGGGCAAACAACAAATCCTCCGAGCAAATGTTGCTCACCATTTGATATAAATCTACAAATTTGCCAAAAAGATAGTACATGAAATTTCATTTTCTACCTCAGAGCTTTCTTCAATTGTTATAGATAGTCACAATGCTAAAAATATTTTTTAAAAATGTATTTTGGAATAGAAACGCTCGTTAAAATTTAAAAAATTCGATTCAAAATGTCTCTTAAGTTGCTTTGAAGATGGAGCTGAAAAAAATAAACCAAAATGTTATTTTGGTTCACCAGTATCTGGTTTTGTATCACATCAATCGTATTTAGAATTAAACCTGAACATATATATATATATATATATATATATATATATATTTAATTTGCGATTAGTAGGAACATATTAATGTTCTTTTAATGCTAGTAAGTTTCGATTCATAATTAAAAATAACATACAAAAGCTCTCAATATTTTCAAAGAAAAATGTTACTTATATTAAATTTTAATAACTAAAAATTGTTAGTTTAAAATACATTTATTCAGGTGTATTTCTTTAATTTAATGAAATTACCAAAACTTCTTTTCATGGTCAGAAATGTTAGATAGTAACTATTTTATGAATTGCATTGGAATGGAAACTCTTTGAATAGTTCCAAATCTGCTAGCAAGATAATGTAATCGATGCATGCAATCAAATTCTATTCACTCTCAATCTACAAATAGCTTTAAATAGAATTCCTAATTTACTTAGAACATCGCAGATTGTCCAAGATTTAGAAAAGTCCTTGCCTTAAACACGATATCCAGTTTCCATTTCCTGACTAGTTTCGTGAAGTAAATAGAAGAATAATTAGTATAATTTCACCAACTCATAATGAATGTTAATCATCATGTTTCATATAAAGATTTGCTGAAATTCCATTTCGAATAGGAATATTTTCGTTTCAATTAAGTAGATTTCTCTGAATTTGGAAAATTATTCACTTATGAACAGAGTAAATGTCTTTCAGCGCAGTGAATAGTGATCAACGAATTTAGAAGTCATAAGAATTGAAGTAATTTGTAGTAACTGTATTTATATGTTCGGTTAGAATAAATGCAAATCCAATTGTTTCAAACTCGTGGTATCTTTGAATTGTTACAATGACAGTAAAATTATTTATATGTTCATTCATTTTCAATTCATGTAAAAACTAAGCCATCTATAATATTTTACATATAATATGTTACAACAATCCGAATGATAGAATTCTAGTACATAATTTAATTGCAAAATGTTTCACAATATAATGCGAAAGAATGATGAAAAGAAAAAAAAATTCTGAATTACTGCTCGATATAAATTCAAATCTGGATATGAATATACTGATTAGAAAACCAAAGACCTTTATATAGACTATCTATTTGTATAAATACTCTGACCGGCGTCTTGGCCTAGTTTCGAGCCTGGTTTGAACATCACTGTTCTCTACCATGGTTCTGTATGTGAAGTATGTAACCCCCCCCTTATAAAAGAAGGTTATGGCATATATATATATATATATATATATATATATATATATATATATATATATGCCAAATTCGGTAGCTCTAGGTCAAACAATTTGATATGCGAATCAGAAATACACAGATATTCATTCCTATAATTAGTAGAACATAGCTGGAAAATTAACCTGAGTCTTAATGGTTTGGGTGTCAATAATGGGACGAAAACCTCAGAATAAAATATTAGTAGTAACAAAATCAGGATAAAATATTATTGAAATCAAAATTAAAATATTAGTAGCAATAATCAACAAGACAGTAGAAACAAAATCAAGATGAAATAGTAGTCGCAACAATTAATGGGACAGTAGCTACTAAAATTGGATGAATTAATAGCAGCAACAGTTTAAAACACCGTAGAAATAAAACTAGTATATATTGATAACAATAATCAATGAGACAATGACAACAAAATTGGGATTAATTATGAGTAGTTAGTATAGTTTCACATCGAAGGATCAAACAACTTTTGCAATATATGTTAAAAAATATCTGTGTTAAATAATTTTAGAGCAATTAAGTTTGTATTACTGAAAAAAAATATTTTTTAAAACCTAAATATGGATTAAAATTGTTTATGGGCAAAGATATTTTTGAAAGAAACCGCAATAAATCATGAAATACTTGGTTACTTAATTAATTAGAATTATTATTTATATTTTAACAACTTGCTCATAAGTTGCACATTCCCGCTGTCTAAATTATGTTTAAGCTGATATATAAATATTTCTATAAACTGCTGTATATAAAGAAAATGCATCAATTATCCTTTAAGATATTATAACACTAATAAAAGACAGTAAAACTATTGAATAAGGAAAAATGATGTAGCAGCTTAAAACCAAAAAAACACAGAAAAGTCATTAATTCTGTAAAAATTGATTAAAAGTAAAACACAAAATTCCCAAACCGACAAAACTAAATGTCATTAGAAGCAAAATTATTTTTTTTAACAAACGAGGCAATATCAAAACAATTTTTCTTTGTATACAGTAAAACAGGGAAATGGCTTTTCCTAAGAAACGCTTTCTCAGTAAGAAGCCAAGTAATTCATCTCTACCTTCTTCGGGAGGAATGCAATTGCCGAGGCCCGTAACGAAAGCTAAGGCCGGCTGTAGGTCAAAATCGAATTATTGGAATACCTCCTTCAATCCATCACGAGGCAAAGTGCACTTCAATGTCAGAGAAAAATATAGATGATTGGTTCCTTTTTTCCACCGATAAAGCCTCCTCTTGCGTGACTGGATTTATAACTGTTTCAGAAATGTTTCAGGCCAAATAGTACTTTATCACGAAAGACATTGGTAAAGCCCCGTGACAGCCACAAGTTCCAATAGTCATTTTTACAGCTCGACTGAAGTTTTCACAGAAGGCGGTTACGGCAAGTGCACAAAAATGTGCCGTTTATATAGTTAAAAAAAATTCGGTTTTCTTATTGGCGCCTAACTGCTAAATGTAAGAATGGTTTATAAACTATACTAGGAATTCATTTAGAAAAAGTGGAAATCGTTTATCTTATTTTATTTATTTATTTTGAAGATATATATAGTCAAGGAACTTGGAAAGAAAGTCAAAGAAACTGGTTTTAAATTTGATATTTTTGTTTCTTTCTAACGTGAAAGCCTTATGGCTATTATTCTTTGACTGTTATGTTTCAACGATAATTTTTGAATAAAAATAAAGCACCATTTTAAATAGTAATTTTTGAAAATGCAAATAATTTTGACAATGTGACAGTGGTTCAATTATTTCAGTCCTTATAAGCATAAACAAAGCTTTATAATAAAATGACTCCATTCAATAGAACATATTTTTAACAATGCAGGTTAATATCATTTTAATCTTTTACAAAGAAAAAGAATACCATATTCTTCAGATAAAATTTGTATTCTAATTATAAACGCCCTAATAAATTTTTACGTTTCTTGTAATATAATGCGTAATAATTATATATTAATATGAATGATAATATAATTTATATTTTTAGAAAAAAAGAGCAGCAGATTCTTTAGGTAAACTTTTATTTTTAATTGCCGATACATTTCTTATGAAAATTTTAATACGTCTCTTGATAGAATGCATAATAAATATACATTTTAGTTACTTAATTAGTTTTGAACAAAAATTAAATTTTTAGAAAAAATAATAGATGATTTTGCCTTTTTAGAATATTTATGTAACCATCACTTCAACATCAATGCGGTTTCACAGATATCTTTACCAAAACGCTGAATTCTTATAACTTTAGAGCCTCTAAGATGCATGTCTACTTAAACGGAAAGTGTAAATTACTCCATAATGCAAAAAATATTTTTAATAACAAAGAATGGATTGTAGCTAGCGTAATGCCATTCAAACTCAATGAATTATTTTCCAAACGGTTTTAATAGTAGAAACTAAATAAATATCCATAACTATTCAATAGCTTCTTCTAAAAAAATAATTTTTTAAGCTACGC
The DNA here is from genome assembly GCA_026289955.1 of Argiope argentata. Classification (NCBI taxonomy): domain Eukaryota; kingdom Metazoa; phylum Arthropoda; class Arachnida; order Araneae; family Araneidae; genus Argiope; species Argiope argentata. Next base: position 1,140,117 of record JAOUZG010038391.1, on the reverse strand, counting down.
CGCTGAAAAAGAAAAAAAAGTAAAAGTAAACAAAAAAAAAACACTTTATTTTTTCAGCTTTTTTTGTTTTTATCCTTTTTGCTATCTTGTTTTACTCTTTTCTTTTCCAACTCCACATTGTTCCTCAAAATTTCTTCTTAATGCATATTTATCTACTCTTAAAGCGTGCCCCATGAATTCAGGGATATCCTGTATACATCCCTGTGTAGAACATATTAAAATAAGGCGGCTTTCTTGCCTGAAAATTTGGGGGAATTACATAAATGCAAACATATCTAAACAATTAAAATTTAATTAAATAAAAACCAACATTCCCAACGAAGCAGTTGGTCGCCAAAAGAGTCTAGTTTAAAAGAAATCCACGTAAATCGCCATATCTGAAGTCTATTGAAGATTTCGTTTGTTACTTAAAGTTTCGGCATTTAAACTTATTCCTGTTACGAAGAGAATTCCTAATTCTCTTAGTGAGTGTCTGAAAAAATTACAATCTTCTCTGACTACTTATAAAAAATGAAAACCCCTATTCAAGGCTGCTAGTATATGTTCAGACTGGCGTTTACCTTTCAGGCCTAGGGGGAAAAAAGAAAAGAAAGGAGATTAGACTGCAAGAATCAGCAAAATGAAAAGTTAGGCAGTGTCTTTTCCTATTAAAAGCAAGCTTTGGGACAAAAGAGGCATTTGGGATAATTGCTGTCCATTTTCCCGGCTGAATTCCAACTGTAATTGCTTGTACCTTGTCACTTTCGCACAACACGTGCCCTGAGCTTCTTCTAACTAACGGTTGCTCGTAAGGACTGCCATTAGGAAGAACACGAGAATAGCCATTACGCAATAAGGATTAGTCCTAATCTTATGTGAAAGGAGTTGCCGAAACGAGAACGTAATTTATTTCCATCAGATATGCAGATTTGAATCTGCCAGTGGAATCGTACATTTAATAATGATTAATAAAAGCTAAATCATTATGTTTTTTCTAACTACATTTAGCTTATTAAAGCCAGAAAAAGAATTTCCAAGTTTTCTTGCAAATCTAAATAATATTTCTTTATGCACTATGTGTTATATAGTTTAATTTCAATTGAAATAAATTTTAGAATTTTTTTTTCTTTTTTGAAGAAATATTCCAAGGACATAAACTAAACAGATTAAGCAAAATTTCTGATAGAATTACTCCTTTCATCTTGTTACGGAAATAGAGTTAACTCAACATCTTCTAGTATTTTATTTCTTATCCATTTTCTATATTTGCTAGCTGACACTTCAAAAAAATGTAAAAATATTATCACTTGCATGAATTTTAACGACAGAAACCTCAAAATTAAGATGAAGTGTAAGACTAAAAATGCAGTGTTCTAATCTAAATTTGACATTTTTATAAAATATATCTCAATCATACCTCACGTTATAAGCAATGGGAGGAATATCTAGAATTTCATATATGCAGTTGATTTTAAGAATAATAATTAAAAGCACGGTGATCTGATTGCAAAGTCTCGACTTCGGGACCGGAGTATTTCAGTTCGAAACCCGTTCTCCCCGAACTGCCTTTTAAAGCGGGTCTTGCACTAGTTAAATCCCTTGCTGTCGAACGTCCTCCTGTTAGTTTGGTATGGGGACAGTCAGCTCAAATGCCATCATCTGACTGAGGTTCAAAGTAACGAGATCCGACAAAAATAGTCCTAACATTGCTTCAGAAGAGGACATTAATATAACTAAAGTAAGCAACAATAGTTACAGTAGTAATAAAAATAAACAACAAATCATTTTTAATCAAAAATGTGGAAAACAACATTATAAAACAAACGTTTACACATTTTGCTTCCAAATTATTCCTTAAATCCGAAAATGATGTCCCAGGGTTATAGATCACTACCGATTGCACCATAATTTTAAACATGTGGATCAGGTTTTTTTTGTGTTATATATGTATCATTTCTTACAAATGACTTAACAAAGACTTTATGAAAATGTAACTTTTATTTAAAAAAATGAAATCTTTCCTTAAAACATATACTCGGAACATGGATATGACATTTGAATCATTTTTTCATTCATAGCAGGATGAAAATATAATACAAAAATATTCTTTAATTCCTTCATTATCGTAGTGTCCTAATAATTTTATGCTTTTCGAACTCCCTAAACTTCTTCTGTTTAAATAAATACTAGGATAGGATTATGTCAAAGTTTGAGATTTTATACAGAGACGTAGCAGATTTGAGATCGAATTTTATAAAAATTACCAGTAAGCTTAGTCAGGGAGGCGTTAATTTTCCTATTCTTTGATTTTAGTGTAATGTGAGAATCCAGAGAGGAAGTAACTATATTGTATTCTAATCTGAGCCCGTCCTAAAAAATAAAATATATTATAAAGATTTTTTTACAATTAGTCTAATCCTCTCATTCCTGAATTAATTTTAGTTTAGTGTACGTCAGAATACAGAAACAGTCAAATTCATCTTACAGAGGTTAGAAAAAATTATCGAAAGTCTTTCAGTCCAGCTTTCTAGAGGGAACCCGTAAAACTGCTCGGTATTCAGAAGCTAATCAATCGTCATAAATGTAGGATTAAAGGCCCTCCTCCACGACACTAAATCTGGTGACATTTGGACCCTTACTGATAGTCGGAGCTCGGTTCAATACCTGCAGAACTAAAGTAGTGGGGGTGACTTTGTGGGCATACAAATAATCGCCCATCTTAAAAATCTTGCCAGGGGAAGGGAAGTCCAATTTCAGTTCCTTCCCATGTTAGCATCCAAGGCAACGAAGCTGCAGACATTATGAATAAAAAAGGTTGTTCCGAGTTGCCCAAGAGACAATACACTAATCTATAAAGAAAAAAGAAGACAGGCAAGTCTGGCTCACCCCTCCGCCCATTCCTGGTTCAGCAGGAAGGCCCCCCCCCGGTGGGGGAATTTAGAATTCGGGGGTTGGCAGACATGATCAAACGGCCGTTCCTAGACTCTTAAGTGGACATCTGAAAAACATGACATTCGACTCTGGGCGCAAGGTTTTCTCTTAGCGCAGAAAATGTAATCTAAAGACGGCATCCCTCGATCACATCCTGGATTGTTTGCGGTTCGTTCTGGTGAATGTCTACGCAAGCCCACTACTGGTACTCGACTTCTAAAGGGTTCACGGCATCATTGATCTGATCTGAGTGATTGGAAACCACCACCACAACAAAAATTCTGCACCCCGTCTCAAAAATTTCAATGACAATTCTTGTTATTAATCGGTTGTTATAATAAAGAGATCCACTTATTGACTAACTAATAGTAGCTAAGCAAATTTTGTTCATACATTTTTTTAAAGATTCTTAAAATAACTTACATTTTTCAAATTCATATGGGTCATCATCTTCCATAAACAATGCATGAATGCGGAGGAATCTCAAATTGATATCCGGGCATTTTGGGCCGGTTCCATAACTTCGAAAATTGAACATTAGCAAAAACTTATTGATAGATAATAATAGGAAACACCGCAAGCTGTAACAACGAGAAACGATTTTCTGCATATGGCATACAGCAATCTATAAATCAAGAACCAATTCCATAGAGTCCGAATTGCGTATGCGTACTTAAACATTCAAAAAGAGACAACATTCAGAGAGTTTGTATTATCATTCTTTCATTAAATCTAATATATAAAAATGATTTTTTTTTGTATTTAAAGTGCTGCAGCTCCATTCATCGATAAAAGTTTGCCCTCATAATTTGCACTTGCACAAAAGCTATAGACATAGTACAATTGTAATATATATTATAAAAAAATAATTTTTGTTTATTCGCATTTTATACGCTGACTTACCGTCTAATGTTCGTCCGTTGGCTATAAAATTTTACCAATTTATTATTTTTAACCTCCAAAATTCGTACTTTTCACATGAGCAGCTGTAAGTTGGATGCCCATGTGTCGAACAGCCCTGAAATTTATTTGCTTTTGTTAAAGATGAAAAAAAAACACAAAAAAAGTTTTTTTTTATCTTAAAATATACTTGAATAATAAAGTAAAAAGGGTAATAAACATTATTTATAATTCTCCTTTATAGGTCATCCATTGAATATTAATTAAATTCATTGAATAACATTAATAATTCACTGCTACAAGAACATAAATATCATTCTCATTGTCATTCCAGCCTTTTGAAATTTCAGACGATTTTCAAAAATTATTTCTTTAGCTGCAGAAACATGCCGGATACCAGTTAGTCCTTGATAAAAATCCAACTATACCTAAAAATTTTTGAATCCAAGGCAAGTCTTGCCATTGCTCAGAACACATTTTTTTAAACCCACATCATAACTCTAAATTGAGACGAATACACTCTAAAGTTGGAATATATCATATAATGCTACAAACAAATCATTCCAATGTTTTATTCTAGCCTTTTTCTACGATTGTCACATTACCACCCTTCCATGAATTCCAGGAGGTTTTCTTTTCCTTAAAAAAAATCCCATCTCGAGCTGGAATAAATGAAAGTAATCCACCTTCTTATAGTCAGAATCGTATTCGATATCCATTTCCTACATCCGAACATCCAGAGAAGGGAAAAAGAATCCCTATAAGAAGTCCCCGCTTTTTCCCTCCATCTCACCAACCGCGACGATATTAAAATATGATTGACACTGATGGATTGTTTACTGCTCAAAAATTCCCCTGCTTGTTATCTGACACGGCCGATCTAACATGAAATAGTTTTCTGGTTCCTTCATCATATACACTGTGACGGTTACGATGACATTCAATGCCGCCACTTTATTTTATCGCATCTCCTTCCTTGCCATCTGAAATATAGATTCGACCAATACCTGTCCAACCACATCAAGAGTGGATTTGGGAAATTTTTTTCGGGCAGTGCACATGTCCATATGTCAATGGTAGAACTCCTGAGAATGATACGTATTGTATAAGGGAAAACATAGCGAGTTCTCTTTCTCTCTCTCTCTTTTGGCTGAATTTTTTCCATATTTTATTCACAATATTATCCAGAAAAATTGTTTTGAATTGGAGGATTTACGTTATATCCTGAATTTCTACAACAGAATGATTATTTCTTTTTATCATAATGAAATTTATTCTTTATGTCTATTGGTATCCTGATACCGGTATTGGATTATTTTAAATGAATAAGGAATGATTCCGTAATAGTAAATTTATGAGAGACATTAAAATTTAATAATAATGTTAAATTAATTAATAATAATAATTTATATAATAATAATAATTTATATAATAATAATAATAATAATAATAAATTAAAAAATTATAATAATTTAAATAATTGGGATTTTAAAATACTTCATAAAGAGATTTAACCCTAGAATGTATGACTTATTATTATTTTTTTTTAAATCGAGTGATTTAAATAACTATATAGAGTTTAAGAAATTATTTAAAAAAATTATTTTTTCGTCAAATTTAAAAAAAAATGAACGATGCCGAAAAGCTTTATATTCACATCTGGACACAAATCGCATTATAATAATTCTGTAATAAAAATATAATTCCTTTTTTACCAACACATTTTTTACAATGCAAAGAAAGGTATATTTTAATACTATTTTCAATGGTAGAACTAATTATACAACAACATTCTTGGTATTTTTTCAAGCTTTCAGATTAAATCTTATTATAGTATCGTTGTTGTCATATATCAGTCTTTTATACAAATATTTATTAAAATTCATTTCGAAATGGGCTTCTTATCATACATTGTAGTCTTTTGGAACAGCCTTGTAAGAAACATAAATGGAAATAAAAACTTGCAGCCAAGGTGAGACACGATGTACTGTAGGATTAACACGTACTTTTATCAAGTAATTTGAAAACCCATATGACTTTAAATTTATTTTTAAAAAAGTTATTATTGTATTTCAAAAGCAAATACATTAAATGATTTCACAAGGAAATCATGTTTAATATCATTAAATATGATAATTCTAAGTGTTATAAAATGAATATATTTTTGCAATTTTATTTTATCTAGAAATTGTTTTGAGAATTTTATCTTGAAATCTAGAACTTTTTCTGGGAATTGTTTTTTCTAATATACCAGTCATTTATATTCTTAGAAAAATATTTAGTTGGAAGAAATTATATTTTAATATTATACATTATTGAATACCTGTTCAAAAATATTTGTTTCTAAAATGAAATGTAATTATTTTTCAAAAATTTGATAGTGCTTGCAATACTGTGCAACTCCATAAATTGAATTTTTAGGAAGAAATTTTCCATACCAATTATATCTTTTATACGAATGAAATCATATAAAAAAATAAATATTTTCTACATTTTATTAATCACTGCTTTCTAAACAAATGGATGCAATAAGGAATGATTGGAATTGTATCAAATTATAAAATTGGCATTTTAGTTACAAAGCATAACAAATTTCCTTTGTAAAATTGTTTGAAATTAATATATAATAGAGAACTTATCATATAAAAGTATTCTTTGACCTTTTAAACATAAATTTTAGCAGTGCTATTTTCAAAGCTGATTTTAAGGTCCTGTTTAATACAGTAATTTAACATTAATATTCTTTTCAAAGAAATGAAAACGTTCTATTTAATAGAAAAAATGCCTAATTTCAATTCAAATTCTATCATTAATATTTAATTAACGTAAACAGTTCCTAAATCATATGGTTCTTCTTTTTACGAATATAATTTGAAAATAACATACAAATTTTGAAATAAACGGGTGAAATTAATTTAAAATGAAATATTTATATACCAGATAACATTATAAATTCATGATAAATTCAAAAATTCAAAAAAGCAAGTGATTCTCGGAAAGTATTTTTGTTTCCATAGATATGATCAAAGAGACATTGGATTTTTTCTCATGCATAAAACAATTTCTCCAAATATTGCTGTAAGATTTAACTTGTACTCTATTAGCTAGACTTTTAATTTAATTCAAGCACACAGAAAAGGAAACAATCACAAAAAAATATGTCACTGCATTTATTTTATGTCGCATTGAACGAGATCTTGAAATTTCACCAAACTGACTGTAAAATAATGTGCACACAAGATTTAAAATGTATCTATGATCATAAAACTACTATTATCAATCCTAGTGATAGTAAAGCCCATTGAAATTGACAACAATTTATCACCAGGTCATCAAAGGTCATCAAAGAAAGTGCCCCACAGAAATGCCTTTATTTTGTGCTACTGTCCTGCAAGAAGGTAATGACAGGTAATGAATGCCGTCAGCAGCAATACAGACACAACGTGATCACACAAAGGCATAGCAAGACATTTTGTGCAGATTTCGAAAGGGGGTGCAGAGCAGTTCTCTTCAAGTATGTCTGGAATAAAAGATCTGGTAAAAGCACATGATAAAAGTTGCTGATCAGTGGTTAGAACAGGTTCTCAAAATGGTTGGACATTAATCAAATACGACTGTTTTGCATATTGACGTCATCATGTCTTAATTAGTGTTTTTCATCCATCCACATGATGCTAAACAATCATTATGAGTCAATATGATTATTGAACATATTGCACTAGTTCTCCTGTAGCAAAGCTAAGCCTTCCGTTTGTATCAGCCAATAACAATTGATGATGTGATTCTATCCAATAAAAATATAGATTTGATATATTTTGAAAGACACATCGAAAAGATGATTCCGAAATGTCCGTTGTTCTCCAATGCTCCCAAGCATTGCTATTCCAATTGATAATTTAGCCGCTAATTCTTCCCCGAAACTTACTGTAGCTTTAGTGCGGCTCGTGCTTAAGGATGGTCAGCTATTTCGTGAACAATTTCCCTCAATGTATTCTAAAAACGTCGTTCATATCCATTTCCATCCTATCAAAAAGAGCGCTTTGAACCTTGGCAATTACTGTTATAGCAAAAAATTGCCATTACGGCAGAAAATTTAGAAATTTACAGAAGATCTGAAGCACAGAAACTGTATTTTTACTCAATATTTGTGTGCTACACAATCTTTCACTTAAGTACAATAACTTAAGAACTAAGTGAATCAAAAAAAGTAAAATTACACTTAGAATTTTCTACGCACATTTGGAGTTTTATACAAACAACATTTTATTTCTATGGACAAATAAAAATAAGTTATAGATATTTTAGAATTATAGAATACACGTTTATTTTCAAAATAAAAACTTACTCTATATCAAATTATCATAAAAGTGTAACGGAAAACTTAACAAAAATAAAATATACTATGTGAGCATAGATGCTAATAAAAAAATGAAATCTATGTTCACAAATTCCAAGTTATCATGTGAGATCAATATTATTTTTAAATCGTAATGTGTTTTAGTTAATTTAAGTCATTAAGTAGTTTGAACCAGTTTGAAAAGGCAATACTGGTAAAAGCAGATCAACCTTTTATAAACGGGTATGCTTTCAAAGAATTATACATAAGAATAACCCAATACTGGTGACACAGGTAAAAAATATATGCGATTAAAAGATGTTCATTAATACTGCCTTTTATGCTTTATCCATTGCCTACGCGATTTTGTGCATCAATTACTCATTGTCTTCCATTATTCAAAAACCTCTAACGAAAACAGCATCATGTTTCTTACATGATAATAAATCAAAATGTATTTAATAAATATTCACAGAATCAACCATCATCATAGTATTTTTTATGTTTTTTCAACTTTATTTGATCATTTCGAAAAAGGTACATTAGAAGTGTTTAATCGATTACTAATTTGAAAGCCATTGTAAAAAAAATTTAATTTGTCAAGATATTTTACAAACACACGATTCCAATGAAAAAGTTGACAACAAATTCTAAAATTTCCAATATCAGAAGTATAGCCAATTACCTGCTATTACTACATAATGAATCCTTTCCCATCAGCTTTTAAGTAAATTACAAAACTGCACATTAATCCAATAAATCAATTCAATAATTTTAGGGCAGGGAATTCCGAGTAGTGAGAACAAATTTGGAATAACAAATGGAAAATAACAGCAATTCCTGCGCAAATAACTTCGGTTAATACCGAATTAGTTAGTTAGAAGGAAAGATATTTCTTTCTTTTTAAAAAAAATAATTCTATTGATTATTATTTGCATTGATATGCTCAAGAAGTCAACATTCACAAGCAGAAAATATTTACAATTCGTTTTATTAAATCACTTAATGCCTGCAGTCACTCTTTAACCGACAGAAACTTCCGAAGATTTATTAAATGTCTGGTAGAAAATTGTCATGAAATGAAATGAATGGAGATCCCTGACTGTGCACATGATGAAATTTACCGACTGGAATGAAACTCGCCTCAAATTGGAGTAAATTTAATTGATTTCCTGAAGTCTCAGAACATTTCTCACGGCAACATCCATTAAATTGGGTCATTTTCATCAGAATTAATGATAGGAAAGACATGCGCTATGTTAAACTTGAAAGTAAGTGTATTGTTAGTGATTTTATCAATCTCTGACTTAGAATATCTCATTCTTTCATAAAAGGAACGATGCCAAATTTGTGAATTACTGTAAAAATAAGTTGTTATAAATTAATTTTAATCTAATACACAATTTTAATTGAAATATCATCAGTTATTTTTACTATCACAATTGGGAAAAAGCAATAAAACTTGAAAACAGAAACATGTCATGATTACCTTACATTAAAACTTGATTTGTTTCCCTTGGTTGTGTACAGTTTGAACAAGTGATACTTGTTTTTATGCCCTGCAGTGGCATGTGATTGAGGTGTAATGAATTGATTATCAATTTTTAAACGCAGTCAAGATTGCGAAAAATGTATTAAATTTTAAAAAAAATTAAATTAAAAAATTTTTTCACAGAAAAAAGTGTTAAAAATTGTAAATTTTTAAATCAATGTAAAGTGAAGTTTTCTAATTAATTAATGAAAAAATAATCTGTAAATTCGACAATAGTTCATTTCTAGTCTTTTAGAGTAAATGTGCAAATTTTGTTTAATTCGCCCCAGTTATTTAGAAGGTGAAATCAAACATACGTACTTACATGTCCAAATGCCATCTATTTATACTGAAATTAGAATCGATATGTTTTAAAGTTTTTGATAAAGTAATTGAAAATGTAGAAAAAAGAGTAGTTTTTAAATTAATTAAATGAGTAATTAATTTCTGTACTTTGTAAATTTTGCAATATTATGTTTCTTATTTTATATAATTAATGAGCAAATTTTGGTTGGATTCGACCCAGTTATTTAGAAGGATAAACCAATCATACATGCTTATATACCAGAATAACTTCCATTTATAAATAGATAGAAAATAGAGATTAAAATAAATATAAACCTCATTTAATGATGCTTGTAATTTGTACGCATTTCATACACAAAGATGATTATTTTAGCTCATATATTCATAAATATTTTAAATTTCTTGTTACTTAACCGGTTCAGTTCTGCCTCGCAAATTTCTATACTAATTAACCGTTTTAGAGCCGATTTAGTATCCAAACGAGTAATTCAGAATATAAACCAGTGATAATTTTAGTGATAACATGCTTTACATTCTTTGCCCATTTCATGCCTTAGGAGTGGTAAAGGAGGACGATATATCTGAAAATAGAATGTAATAAATCCAATTTCTCATTAAATATTTTGTTTCATCCACGAATTTTTTTTGTCTATTTTTACTCATAAAAAACGGGAAAACATTTAGTTTAAAAAATCAACTAAAAATATACCACTTTGAAATGTATATTCTTTTTAGATTTTTCTTGATGTGTTCGGGAAATGAAAAGCGCAGATTCTAAACTTTTTACAAGATTTCCTCAGCAGAAACTACAATGAAGAAACAATGAATAAAATATAAAATCAAACTCCCAGCGCGTGACTGGTCCTTCAATTTAAATCTGGTTGCGGAGTGTTCATCTTTGTTATCATGAGCGTGGAGTTTTTGAATTTGGAAGAGATGCACTTTGAATACCAATTCAATTTTCTGCAAAATGCCAACCCGGCAGTGGAGACGAAGGTGAGTTTTTGCACAGCTGCTGGGTTGCATACCGAAAATAAATAATATATCGTATGAATTTTTAGAAATGCCTCAAGCCTTACCTTTTTAGGCTCGTTACAAGCTTTACATTTCGTTATTTTCTTTAAAAAATATTTTTATTTGTAAATTGTTGTTCTAATATTTAAATTGCCCTTTCAAACTTGAATCCAATACTAAAATAGGAATTTCTACAAAAGTTTTCTATAAGTTATTGTAAATAATGGAAAAAAACTGATAGTTATTTTTTAAAAAGAAAATTAATTTCAATCAAGTAACATTTTTGAAAAATGTCTTTATAATTTCTTATCCTTGACTTCACTTACTGACTGTAGCATAGACAAAGTGGTAATGGTAATATATATAAAATTTCGTTTATTTGCAATACCATTGAAAGTATCCTATTAGTTTTGCTCTAAACTGAGTAATGGTTACCATCATAACGGTATTAAAATAAATGAATGATCGGATAATAACACTTATACTTTCAAAAGTAATACATATGAAACAATCAGTTATTTATAACTGATTTTTAATTTTTTTTGTAAGTTACTTTAAATATTATTCAGTAAAAAGGTCAAATATTATTTTTTATCAAATAAATTTAATTTCGTTCCATAATATCTTTAAAAACATCTGAACTAATTCCTAACAGTTTATGTTCATTTATTTGCTTTGATTTGTTTCATCTACAAAATGACAAAAACATCGTATCTAAATTTCCTTAAACTCATTAAATTGATGGCCTACCTTTTTTTCCCACTGAAATGAACAGTTACCGGAATAACTGTACATTAAACAATTATGTTTTCAAAATTGTTTAACATAATATAATCATCGGTTCATAAAAAATGAAAAAAAAAAAAAACATTTAATTAATTTTTACTTACAAATATGTGTTGATGTGTATAAAAATTTTGCATTATGATAAACAGCGAAGCCGTAATCATATTTGCTACATATATTTTTACGTTTTATTCTGCATTGTAAACATTAATGTGTTTTCTTAGTTGATTGACTGTTTTCAGAAATGGAAACTCATAAGCAGATCTCTGATGGGACACTATATTCGAATTTTTTGTTATTACTAATGGCACTTGTCGTGGACAAGCGCGCTGACGGCCGTCGGCGATTTTAAGCTGAATGAGCATCTCTTATTATTGAAGTAGCGCCAACAAGGGACAAGAGTACGACTTTAGATACACACTCATCACATTCGCTTGCATAGTCCTCTTTTTACAGGAAGAGGCACATTTACACATCTCATAGATAGTACACAGAAAAACAATTATGCCGTAACCGGGACTTGAACCCGGGACGCCCAGGTCACGAGGAAGACGCGCTACCTTTCAGCTAGGACGCTGGCATATATAAGAAATTACATTAGATAAGATAGCGGGAATGAGATGAAAGGTACACCAGTGCCATCTGCACATTCAATTCGGCAAGGTGGATCTCCATTTAAGTAGATGACAAGTATCCGAATACTAAAGAAATAGGCACTCATTTTGCTCAAAAGTAAAATTCGTGCTCAGATGATTGTAGCAATAATCATTTTTCCAGTAAATCATTAATTGTTGCCTGGTATTAAAATATGGGGACGTTTTTCTTTATTTTCTGGAATCACTATGATTATTATGTGCAATAATTTTTAAGATATACATTTGTAAAATCCAATAATTCATTTATCAAAAACCGATCATTCATTTATAAAAATCCGATCATTCATTCTTCAAAAACCGATAATTCATTTATAAAAAAACTGATCATTCGTTTATCAAAATACAGTCATTATGTTGAAAGTATACATTTTGATATCTTTGAAACTTTTTCACATTTTTATTAATTTCCGCATTTTTAACAACATGCCATTGTTCAACAGTACTTAAGAATCAAAAGCAAAATTTTTTGAAGAGTGACTTCATTCAAATTTGTCTGACATCTACAAATTTTATAGAAAGATTATAAATAAAACTTCATAAATCTGGCTTAAACTTATTTGAGTTACTCAGTCAAGATTTTTTTGTTTTCCTGTTATTAAGTTAATTTCATTATGCTCTGAGTTAGAAGGGAGAAATTTGGCGTACAGTCTTTACATCAAATTTGAAGATGTCTATCAATTTTTGCACAAGCTACATTGAGTGGATATCTGTCTGTTCAATTATTCAAATATATTTCAGTGCGATAACTACAAAAAGAAGAGTTAGATGGGGCGCAATTCGGTACAGAAATTCAACATCTATGGTGTAGACACCAATCAAATGTTTGCATATAAACATTAGAAAATAGAGGGAAAGTAAATTAAAAAGGGATATATATTATTCTATTAATCAGCATTTAGTTAATTCTTCAGATGCTGTAAATTCAATGCATATAATTTAACATGAAGTTTGCTTTTAGATTTTCTCACTATTAGTATCCTGTCTATGTTATTTGGTTGATTCAATTTAGAAATTATTCACTGTTAAATTGATATATTTATGGAAAACAAAAGTTACAAAGAAACGATTCTAATATGTCACTATAGAATTAAAACACACAAGAAAAATGAGCAGAGTATCTTTAATTTAACATTCTAATTAATAATAGATTGAGAAAAAAAGTAGTAAATCGAGATTAATTAAACATTAAAATTAACGAGTTTGAATTATAAATTTGAAAGAATAAAATTGCTTGTATATCAACAGTGCCAATGTTCCATTCACCAAATATTTTTCTGAAGTTGTCAAAATATTCAAATAAGAAATTTCTCGGTTAAGGACCATAAAAATAAATGTGTGTGTTTAAATCTGTATCGTAATCGAAATCTGTTTCTTATACCCATTATGACAACGGAAAATCGAATTTATATTTTCGATTTGCTTTTTACAAACCTATTGGAACAAAAAATTAAACAGAGTTGAACTTCCAACTCCAAAATAGGATACCAAATACTATCAAGATGCATATTATAGATACTAAATTTATTTAAGTCATTGTGCTTTTAAATTAACGGGTTCTTAGATACCCCCCACTCAAGTTAATTTGGCCAAAATTTGAAACTCATCTACAATATTAGATGTAAAATCTGTTTACAAAATTATATTCATATAGTTCTCTTCGTTTTTATTGTTATAATGTTGACCTATATTCGTACAGAATGATAGATATCTTGCCATATATGTGATAGAAATCTACGAATTAGGAATAAAGGTTTACCAAATTACAACCATTCAGCTCAAATATTCTTTGTCATACTCAAAACAAATAGATATAATCCAAAAAATGTGTTTTTTTGAATTTAAGAGAAATTTAAAACATGCAATCTGGAAACGCTGCAATCTGGAGTTCGATTTTTTTTTGGTTATTGTAATCCTTCACATATGAGAAAGTAAAAAAATAAAGAATATATGCAGCCTTTTTTTAAAATCACATTCATGATCAACCATAATATTTGAATTTGATTGAAAGTGATGCCCTGTTTACAGCTCAAAAAATATTCAGCTTGTTATCCAATACGATCTGTCTAACATGAAATCGTTTTCTGGTGCCTGGATCTTATATATTATGATATTCCCGACGACATTTATTGTAATCGTTCTATTTTATTACTTCCCTTTTCTAGCCGTTCATAATGTAGATTCAACCAATACTTTTCCTTCCAAGCATTCAGTGGACTGACATTTTTTTCCCGGCATTTAAATTGTCTGTATGTCAATTGCATAACTTTTTCTGAATAATAATAAATGTTTTAAAATAAATATATTATTTGCCATTTCATGGGAGGTTTAGTTCTATTTTAGCTATCATTTTTGTATGAATCAGGTAATGCTTTTGGATTGAAAGGATTTGTTTTTTTCCAGAAGACTGAATTTCGAAACAAAATCCATTATTTTGCTTTGTCATTTTGAAATCCTCAGCCCCTTTAAATTCCCAGAATGTCAACAGTTTAAATTTATATGGAGTAATCTATCGTAAAATATCATATCCAGGCATGTGAATGAAATCCAATTAGATGTAAAGTTTTTGTTCTATTTTTATTTCATGTTTTAATATATTTTCTCTGAGAAGAAAATAGGAATTTTCTTTCGATAATATGTCTTTGAATTTTTTCAATTCATGTTGGAGATTATTAAATAAATTATTCATGCGTAAAATAATGAATATACGGGTAAAGGTGTAGAATTTCATTGAAATAAAAATATTTTCTTTGATGTAAATATTCTAATAAGAGAAATAGTATCCATAAAATTTGACAAAAAAATGGTATTTAGTTTACATGTTTTTTGCTTCAAATGCTTACTTGAAAAAATGTATGAATTAAATAAAATATATAATAAAACGCTATTTTGATTTCTGAATTTCCAAAACTTTAAACTATAATTTTCTAATAAAAAACAATTCATTAACAATGATTTCAACAACATTCACAATTAAAAAAAAATTAGCTGTTGCTTTGCATCGTATATAAGTAGAAAAAAGATTAAAATGAAATCTGCTATGCATGTTTCAATGTATCATGACAGAACATAATTTTTTGAACGGCCAAACGCACATGCTCACACAAGTTAAACTATATTTTTATTCCTTTTAATTGTTTCATTGAATAAGTCGTTTCAAACGATTCTAAAAACTTTGTCTAGCATTTATTATTTTTTTAAATAACACATTTTCTATTTGTTTCATTTCATATAATCACGTGCACAAAATGACGTTTTTCTCGGTTTTATTTGCTGTAATCATTAACTTTTTTTAAAAAAAATCAGAGCTTTTGTAAATGTAGCGGCAACGCACTTTTAAAAACTAATTTTTTTAGATGCTCGTTCAAGTAATAAAATATTTATTTTTCGCCTATGGATTTTTGTCGACGCTACAAACCTGATTCCCAAATCAACATCATGTTCTATCATGATAAAAACTGAAACTGATAAAATCAAACAGTGACTGTTACGAAGTCAAATATAAAACATGACCTTTCAGATATTAGAACACTAAAAATTCTTTCCTTTAATCCAATGACTGATTTCGTGAATTTAAATACATTCGTTAAATCCAGCCTCAACAGCGCAATAATACATTTAAATATTCCCTACACATCATTAATCCAATATTTTAGTTTCACTATCAAATAGCCGGTATGTTATGAGCTAAAATCATTAATCCCTAAATAAATATGAAAGGGGGGTGATGGAAAGGTTTCAACTTCAGAACTGAAGGGTCTCAAATTCGATACCCGATTACACCGAAAAATTCGGGTGCCTATCCACCGATTCCTCAGTCGTTGTACAGATCTGGTTGGAGCAAAAACTCCTTCTGCCGGTGATTTGTGGAAGTTTGGAGAGGGAGTGCCGACTCAGGTGTGTCCATGTCATCTGACCTGGTTTAAAATCACGAGGTTCGTCCCAAAACAGTCCTAGTGTTAATTTAAAGTGAGGGGTTAATATAACATAGCTAAAACCTAAAGAAATACTCCTCTTCTTAAAAGAACTAAATTAGAAAAACTACTTTATCGTAGATGAATCATATTTGAAGCTCTTCAGTAAATCCTTATTTTCGAGATGATATTTATCTGCTTTTACTAAACCAGCCACCGTAACTTTAAAATAGGATCGATATTACTAGATCCTTTACCGCTCAAAAATATTTCACATTGTTACCTATCTAACATAAAATCGTTTTCTAGTACCTTCATCATACAAACTCACAACATTCACTCCCACAGTTTTATTTTATTGCATTTTTCTCCTTGCGATTCGACATATCTATTCTATCAATATCTGTCCAGCCAAGTTAAGAGTGGCTTTAGACATATTTTTCGGGCAATGCACACGTCCGTATGTCCCTGTTAAAACTGCTTGGGAATGATATGAATTGTATGACTGAAACATTGCTTGCTATTTCTCTGGGATTTTTTTCTTTTTATCCTTTATTTTTATGTGATTCCCTGAAAGACTTTCGAGCTCTAAGATTTATATTAAGTCGGAAAACTGAAATTTCGATGTAAAGTATCTTCTTTTATATATGCTATTGTAGAATTATTTCCGAAAGATCCAGCTAAAATAGATTATTTCTATTGAAAGTTGTAACGGTAATTCCACATGTAAAAATAACTCATACATGCAATATAAATTCAATAAAAGATCCCATTTTCTGAAATCTTAAAGATATTTGAGTGCATCTAATAAAAATATGATTTTATGTCGGAATTATCGTCGCTTAGTTCTACAATAAGATATAGATTTGCTTGGAAAAATACAGAAGGATTTTATGATATAGAAAAGGAAAACCCATATTTTAAGTGATCTTCTGTATTAATATCAAATATTCCTATTATTATTAGTTTTAAAAAGATTACAAAATACTTTTCATGTAAAATAAATATCTATGAGTGTATGAGTGTTTTTAAAATGAATTTTCGTTGCTTTTGAAATTATATTAAGTAAAAGAATATTATGAGATTATATGCATCATGACAACTGTTCAAAGAAAATGAGCTAATTAATAGAAATTGTCTTTTAATCCTCAAAATCCAGGTATGAATGCCCTATAATGAATAAAAACGGGTGGATCGGTTTAAATAATTTTAGAATAATCTTCGAAAGAATGCTAAAAATAATCGATTTATCAAATTTGAAGGGACTGTATCGTTAAGTCAGTTATGGAGAAGGAAGAAAATCTGCTTTAGAAGAAGAGGATAAAGCTTCCATCGTGAAGGCTAGTTTGAATGAACTTCGCGCGACAGAATAATTGAATATCCACTTTTCAACTGTCCAAAAGATCATGTTAAGCATTCTCCAATATTATATGTTTAGTTTCTTACTTTCTGTTAAATTAATGTAGAATTGCCTTGGAATATCAGACAAAATACTCTTTTCCTGGACCTAGTGGTCTGTACCCATAACAGTCGAATTGGGAAACCAGAAAATCCACATTCAGTATTATAGACTGTATTGCTTAAAACGAAAGTAACGGTGTGTTGTGTATTTTCCTTCATTTATTCTTGCTCCGCATTTCTCCAAGGAATTAGTCTTGCACAATTATTTATTCATGATTTTTTTTCCTATTTTATTCGTGGCAGCCCAAGAATAAATATATCATTTCACATGATGGTTGCCTTTCTCGCAATATACTGCGTTCAATAGTAGAATATGCGTTACTCTAATAAAATTAGTAAACTATCGTAAATGTATCTAAATGGAAAATTCCTTAAAAATTTACACTCTGATGGCAAAATGTTAAACTAATCTTCATATTCAATCAAACAAATTACTAACCTTATGCTATATGCACGAAAATTCATGTCTTGAATAATAACTTGTTCTAGAAAAAACTTTAAAATATGGTCATTTAACTTTGGAGTAACTTTATATTTTAATCAATTAAATATATATTCTAATTAGTCTGAATCTGCTCAAATTTTAAGGTATGAATAGTACTTAATATAAGTACGCGGTCTCAAAAATCCACATTTTTTTTAATGTTAAACACTCAGAAACGAATAATTATTGCAATAGGATATGAATAGGCAAATGTAAAGAAAACGAGCCACTGAATAATGTGGAAGAGAATTTTACACCAGATGTATAATACAAATTTAACATCAAAACTTAAATTTATAAATTTACATTAGCATAACAATTTACCTGTCTGAGTATCAATGTTAAGTTTCATAAACTATTATGTCAAATCGAATGAAACTATAAAAAAATATTTGGCATAAAATAATATTTAATCTAAAAACAATAATATAATAATTTGTGTAAGTTCTCTAAGGTCTTAACAAGGATCTTGAAAATCAGTTGGTTTGCCATTGCAAATTTATATCCTATTTTACAACTGATTATTTAATTCATTCATAATTGAAAATTTTGCTTAATTAATTAAAGGTGTGTCCGATGCCATCCTTTTTCTTTGTATTTTTCAAATTACCTTCCCATTTCCTATCGGAAAAAATTGAATGATCTCTGCTTATCTGATCTAAGCTTTACATTTGCAAATAATATTTAAGTACATCCTGTAATATTGTTTATTTTAGCAATTTTGTTAAAAAAAGGTATTTTGTAATTGAAATTGAGTCAACAAACAATGTATAAGTAAAAAATATTGCAAAATCGCGATAAGAAAATTCATATAACTGAATATCAGACTGATAATATCATAGCTATATTTCTAGAACTATATGAATTAAGAGGACTGAAAATTATTAAGTCATTCTTTAATAATCTTCAAGTAAATTCCGATATGGTACATTGATAAAAAATGAAATCAATAAATCTGGAATCTGAAATTTGGATATTTCTTGGGAATGTGAACAAGACGCAGAAGAATTCTTTTAAAAATAACTCAAATAGATTTGAAAATAACTGACGAGAATAGAAGCAATGCTGAGATCTAAAATATTTCGAATATTTTGTTTAAAATACATTTTCGTATTATTCCCGTGTTATCGTCTGCAAAATGTTATCACTTATAATATCTATAAATATCTGGCAATAGCGAAGAATTGTTAATGTTTGATCGTCTGCAAAAAATTTATTTTTAATGAAATAGGGTTGTTTACTTTGTTCATTTCTCAAAAAGTTAAAGAAATAGTTTTAAATTTTATTTTCGTAATGAACTTTATGGTACTTGTTTACTGAAAACCTTGATATTTCATTTTTGTCACAAATTTAAAATTGGTATTCATCCCCTGCGATTAATGATCAAAATACAGCTGTAATGTCTGTAAATTTGGAACTTGATGATCTACATTTGATAATATCAGACATCGTTCAACTTTTTTATTCTTTGATTTCTACCAAAAAACTTTAAAATATGGTTTATGCTTGCGAAGCGTCGATTCTTGAGAAATTGCTCCAAAAATAGCATCGTGTCCACGTGATTAGGAACTTGCTCTCTCAAAGATACTCGTTTCCAGAATGCTGATATATAAATAAAATTGACACAAATATAATTCAACTGCCATGTTAATGGTGCTTAACAAACGAAGCAAAACCGAAAATAACATGTTAAAATCGTTTCAAAATCAAGATAGTTTTGAAATTCTCTTTTTATTGCCGTAGTGTGCATTATAAATTCTTGAAAGTGACCAGAAAGTCGATGAAGATTATTATTGGAATGCCTTGGAAATATTTTTCGAGCTATTTGTAGAAAAAGATCTGAAATTGGGCGAGAGAACTCATACGTTTTGCATCCTCACAATGAAGTCATCACGCAATTTGTAAGTAAAAGGTTTATAAAGTAATAAACCGGCGTCCTTACACAGAGGTAGAACGTCTTCCTCGGCATCTGGGAGTTCTGGTTAGGACATGAATTTCCTTCTGTGTACTGTAGGTGAGGTGTATGCATTTGCCCCTTGTATAAAGGGGCTGTGAAAGCGAATGTGATGAGTGTATAGCTAAGTCGCATTCTTGGTTGTAGTTGGTACTACTTCAAAAGAAGAGACTCTCATTCGGCTTAAAAGCGCTAATGTCCGTCAACGCGCTTGTCAATGGCAAGTGCCATTAGTAACAACCACAACATGAAGTAATAAAATTTATAAGGCTT
This sequence comes from Argiope argentata, assembly GCA_026289955.1. Lineage (NCBI taxonomy): Eukaryota > Metazoa > Arthropoda > Arachnida > Araneae > Araneidae > Argiope > Argiope argentata. Next base: position 1,119,595 of record JAOUZG010038391.1, on the reverse strand, counting down.
TTACGTTGACATGGAAATAATTCAACTACTAACTAAAAAGCATTCAACAGTTACAGCAAAAACCCCCAAAAAATTTATGTTTATTAAACAATATATAAGTAAGAAGTTTATTAAGTAATAAAACTTACAATACAAGTTGCCACAGCAAATAGGGCTCCACAAACTCTGTATTTATCAGATGTAGCATCTTTCGATTTTTTCCTATTTGAACATTTGCCTATTTGCCTTTTCATTTTAACCCTTTTAGTTCATTAACTAGATAAAATATTATTCAAAAAAAGATGTAAGAATTTAAAAAAAAAGAATTTAACTCATAGCTTGATGATTGTGTTAACGGATTGTTTGATGTATATTCCTGTCTGAAACGGTCACTTTTAATTAGATGCAATAGTTTTTGACTTTTGAATTTACAATACATTAATATGTTTGTTTTATATCATCTATCCGAGGAATGTTTAAACATGGTGTTATAAGATTTGAAAACTTTATGATGGAAATTGTCTGAATAATATAGATAATATAGCTGTCTGAAAGATTAAGCAAACATGGCAGAGAGAAATATACATGTGAAAAGTTATAAATACGTTTCAGTAAAAGGCTTATTGTGTCTGAGCAGTTTCCTGTAATTGAGAGCAAAGTCCTCAGATTTACCAAATATCTGGCGTAAAATTAATTGAGATGAACAGAGATTCATAGATGTATGAGTGTGATGAAATTTACCGCACGGAATGAAACTCTCCTCAAAATGGAGTAAACTTAATTGATTTCCTGAAGTCCGGAAATGCATTTCTCGCGACAATAACCCTTGAAGGCCTCAATCAAATCGAATTAATGGAAGGAAAGGCATAATCTCAGAGGCTCTGTGACGCCACGGCCAATTCTATGGCAAATAAATTTGTGTAAGGTTACCCGTCTCTATAATGCAAGAAATATGAGATTCAAATCAGGAGATAAACATAATTTTATTGAAATATGATAGTTGAATTAATATTTTGGCCTATTATTAGTTATTATCTTAGATTATCTGAAATATATCTTGTTTCCTACATGCTATGAAAAAATCCTGATTCTTGTGGAAGTAATATAAAAGAATGTAAATGTATTGCAAAAACAGCCACAAGTCATCCATACTAATAGGAAAGGAGAATTTGTATCTGTATATCAGCATTTGTGCTCACATTTTATAGAAAAGATTATTTGATCTGGATCCTCCACATCTGACATAAATGTACTTTTGATAATGGGCCATAACTAATCTAATTTAATTTTTTACATTTCTTTTTATACCCATACTATGGTATAATAAGAATGGTATAATATCGTAATTTTAAAAAGGAGTCAGATGCCGACGACTCAGATGGCAGTCACCTTCTCCAAATTTCGTGACACAAATGGGTGGTCGTGAGGGTTTTAATGCGCAAAAGACCCGTTTATGTAATGGATCTATGGTGGAATCGGGTCTCGACCCAGATACCCTGCAGCTTCCACCAGGACACCACGGCTTTTTTTTCCATGAATGGGTCACTTTAGTATTGAAAACGATCAAATAAACTTTATCTCGCATCTATGGTTTTTAAAAAAATATCACATTTTCTGTTTATTTCATTTCATATAATACGCGTGCTCAAAATGACATTTTTCTAGGTTTTATTTGCTGTAGTCATTAACTTGTTTTTTAATAAGAGCTTTTAAGCTAAATAAGAGCTTTTGTGAATGCGATGGCAACTCGTTATAAAAAGTTGAATTTTTAAGATACTCGTGCAGATTATAACATTGTTATTTTTCACATACGGTTTTTGTTGACGCCAAAAACCTTATCCCCTAAACAATATCATGCTCTGACATGATAAAAAAAAATAACGTTGATAAATATGTACACTATAAAGGCTAACCCTGTGTATTGAATTTTTTCTTTATAGCTTTGCATTCTGTAAATATACATAATTGACCACCTGGATAGATTTATTTATTGTGAATATATTTTGCTCAAAATTTTATTCAAATCTGCAATTTTTTTAATAAACCGTTTACCACACTTTACTCATCTATCTCAATGGGTTTTGGAGTTATTTTTGCCTTAGAGCAATAGACATTTTCCAGAAATGTGTTTTTAGACCTCGGGAACGTTTAAAACGTGTAAACTCGTCAAAACCTGAAGCTTGAACTTTTTTCTACTCTTCGTATATGAGAAGGAAAATACTTTATTCAAAATGCAAGCAAAGTCCTTATTTTGTCTAGTTTAATGGCGGAATGTTAACTGCAGTTGCAATTCATGCAACATTCTCTAACTGAATGCACTTTGGGGAAATAACCTTTCTGAATACAAATTCATTTTCTGTGTGATGCATTCAAAACAACGAGAAAACTTTGTTTGTTATTTAATTAGCATTCTAGGAATTATTTGGATAGCATTCTGAAAGAAAATAAATACATTTACTGAATCTTTTTCAAGTGTTTTTTCATGCACAGGATCTCAACAATATGTGCCCTTACTGAAATGCTAATTCCACAAAAAAATCGAGAGTGCAAATATAATTGTTCAAATTAAATTTTGTATCAAGTATCAGATATCTTTCCATTGAATTTGGAAAAAAAATTGGGAAAGATGGGGATTCAAGTTCATCACAGAAAATGAACTTCTCATCTGATCTGAATTTAAAAAATCCCAAAGCTCCGCTCCATAACATCAGTTGTATTATTTTCATGCATAAATAGAGCATTATTATATCTAAATTAAATACCCTTTCTGAAACTTTTAAAAAGTTCCTCCTTTTTATTGAAATGTTTTTGTCACTAGTGTTATTCTTGTTATTATTATGTGTATAATAAAATATGTGTATAATATGTGTTATTATGTGTATAATAAAATATGTGTTATTATTATGTGTATAATAAAATATCTTGTTATTATTATGTGTATATAAATAATTTTTTTTAAAGAAAAATTAATCAATTGGATAAATGCTCAAATGTTTTAACAACGAAGGATTAGTTATTGAAAAATATTTCAGAAAGATTTTGAGTATAATTTTTTATCCTGAGTTTTCAGAAAAAAATTATTAAATATCTTTTGGCTATACTCGATTAATCTTAGATCATTATGTTAACAATGTCTTAATGTAATCAAAGTTTATTTGATTCTACTAAGCGAGCCTAAAATAATCAGGACTCAAATTCATTGGTAAAATTGTAACTTTGAAAACTTGTATTCTACTCTCAGTTTTTTTTCTATTATTAAGATGAATTAAATATCTTTTTAAGTAATTTTAGTTTTCATTATTATCGCTAAAATGCTTTACGTCTCTGGAAATGTAAGTGTAACTTGAAATTTACTCTAGATTATTTGAAAAAAATTATTTTCATTTGCAATATTAATGTTGATGAAACTTATTAAAAAGGTATTTTCCCGTAGATTACGGTGAATAAAAACAAAAATAAAATTATAGAACTTAAAAATATTTATGTTATATTGATTGAATCAATTTAAATAATAAGCTTTGTTTTACTAATTCAATATTTTACTACTCAGTAATTATTTAATTGAAATACAAAACGACATTGCAGTAAACAAGGCACGGGATAATGGCGTTTTTAATATGAATATACATGCCTTCATCTTATTTGGATTCCGAAGAATTTTCTTTGAATATGATAATCCTTACATTGCCATCATAATTTATCATCATTATTGTTTCAAAGATTTATCATGACAAAGAAGCAAAAATAAATTCTTTTCATACGTTCTTTTTGATGATTTTCAAAGATGAAAGCAAAAGATTCCCACCTCTTCAAGAGATTTTTCAGAAGCAAAACCTGATGATGAAACAAAACGAAAAACTGGAAAAATATTCAATGTCTACAGCAAGAGCCTAAATTTAAATCTGGTGGCGAAGTGTTCACCTTTGTTATCGTTCACGCAAAGTTTTTCAATAGAAAAAATGGCGAGAAGAAATGCGCTTTGAATATCAATTCAATTTTCTGCTTGGTGCATAGAAAGCAGAAGGGGAGCTCAAACAGTTGTGCAGAAATTCTCTAGATGATATGCTATAAAAAGTTTTTTTTAGAAAAGTTCGCTTCGAAATCTTTTAGAAATTTTTCAGCTACACTTTGCATCTTTCTCTACTTTTGTCTCCATATTTTCTTTTCAAAATAACAAATTTAATTAATGTTATTCTTTACGGAATTCCTTTATCCATTATTTAATTGTCGATTAAAGCGAATCTCTCATACTACATAAGAAGAATTACAAAATACTTTTATATATAATAATAAGATAATAACTTATTAAAAAATAAATTATTAACATTTTCTTAAGGAGACAGTGGACTTTGAAATAAGCAAACATGGACGAAAACCTGTAATTTTGTTTTTAAAATTTTATAACAAAAAGAGATGATTATATTCTACTAAAGTAGTGCTATAAAATATTTTTTTCAAAAAAAAAATATTTTAAGATTTTAAAAGAAATTTTTTTTTATCTTAATGATTTGATATTTTAATTAGAATTAAAGATCTTTGATATGAAAATAATAAGCACCTTAACGCTTGAAGAAGTTAAATGAAATTTATTATAAAAATTTGCGACAAAAGATCAAAAAGAAATAGGCTATGCATTCTATGCGTTGAGTTTTTTTAGCTAGTGAAAAGTCAATTTTAGTTCAGGGAAACATAAAATATCTATTAGTCTTCTTTACTTATAATAAAGCACAATTCGCTGGGGGGTGCGTGTGTGTTGGCGCTGTACAGGCCAGATCGTTCGATTTACAGCTACCAAATTTGTTACATGTATACCTTGGGGGCCAGAAAGGTGCACTTTGGTGCCGTATTTTGAATTTTTAATTAAAATTTTGTTTAATTAAAAAATAGACGAAATTTTGAAGTTTTTTCGCTATAACTTCCGAAAATATTATAGCACAAAATTGATTTTTGCATCAAGTTAAAGCTAAAAAAAATTAGCTTTTCAATGATACTAATGTTTTGACTTACAAATTAAAAGTATATTTTTAATAAATTTTTAAACATTTAATTTAATCGTATTTTTCAACAACTTATTCCGCATAAAATAAAAATAAAATTTTATCTTCACGAGGATCTGAAGAAAAAAAAATCAGCTTTTAATAAAATGCTGCTATCACATTTTCAGAAGTTCTGATAAAAAAAGTTAAATACTACCAAAAATAAAACAGAAAAATATAATTTTCATCACATGATTATATGAAATGAAATAAATAGGAAATGTGATATTCTTAAGACAATAAATGCAAAAAAAAGTGATTGCTTGGTCGTTTGCAATATAAAATTATCAATTCAATTAAAATAAATAAAAATACAAAATAAATATATATTACAAAAGTGGGACAGTTAAAACTGAAAAAGAATTTTTAGAAAAGCACCAAACAATAATCTTCTGAGAGCGAAATTAATTATTTAAAAGTAAGAAATCTGAAACGAACCTGAAGATGAGGTCATTTTAAAGAAACCACGAACAAAAAGCAAGTGATATTAAGCAGAAGTAAAATATTTATGCATTCGTGTTTTTTTTTTCAAATTTTAAAAACAATAAGACATGTTTTCAATTGTTACTTTTAGTTATGTGAAGAAGATATATTATGCAGATCAAAGAATTGGCCTTCATGATTGTAATTTATTTCCGCATTTTAGTGAATCATATGAAATAGAAACACATCTGATTTCAACGAAGCATACGCAATATTAAAGCTATATTGGTAAAAGCAGGTCAGCTATTTCAAAACGCATCTTCTTTCAAAGAAGCATATGTAATAATTAATAATGCAAAATTTGTAAAAACATATAAAAATATTTTTTACCCGCATATTTCGAAGGCATCAAAACTTTCTAACCGAAACAATATCATGTTCTTACAAGAGAAAAAATAAATCAATTATAATTCCAAATTAAACACGTTTTCTATGATATTTTAATATACATATATTACTAATCCTATTAAACAGTTTTATTTAAGGCATCTTCTGTAATCGGAGCCCAACATCTTTTGTTACCTTTTTGGGATAGACATACATCTCTTAAGAAATGGTCTAAGTATATAATAAGTAGATTGAGGGGGAAAATGCTGATGAATTATGCTTTTTAAATTTTTACATATATCATACATACATCATCTTCTCTGTGAATCATATTTAACAAAATACTCTAGAGACAATAAATCCTTAAAATAAAAAAGTGACACTCCAATTAACTAAATCAATCATCAAAGCTGATTAATCTATGAAAATTTCAATTTAACTTTTCAATAAAAACTGATGATTTTAGATCCTTTTATCAAGATATCAAAGAAGCCAATCAGGGTTATTCTAGAATAATTGGCCCATATCATGAAAATAATGATTGTTCTAAACTTGCAATATTCAGAACTGAATAAATCAGACAGATTTGATCGCAGAAGATAGAAATGTTTACTTGCACTGATAGAAATCAGATACAGATGTGGAGTTCCAGGTAGAACTGCTTCAGGTCTGCATAATTGTATAAATGAATAATATGACTATCGAAATTTTAAGCTTAAAAATATTTTGCTGAAAAACTTATTATAAAATCAAGATAAATAAAAAAATGATTGAACCATTTAGTCGGCATTAATATTGGCGGACCGACTGGTTGCCAAAGGAGGCTAGTAATTATGATAAAAAATATTTTTTTAAAGATTAGCATTTAATTTGAACTATAAAATGAATTAGAATTTTGTCCCAAATAAAATTATACTAGGTAATAAGAAAAAAAAAAAAAATTGAATCGATTGGAATATTTCAATTTTATATATATATATATATATATATATATATATATATATATATAAATTTAAAAAATAATATATTTTGTTTTTTTAAAGTTTTTTTAAAAAAGAATCTTAACATATTATATTTTACTACATATGCATAAAAACTTTCATAACACTAATTGGATAATTCCAAAAAGTTTCAAATAGTGACAACTGTCCCCTTAACTAATCGCATTACTGAAAAACTTACTTTGAATATAGGATGGTATGGAAACTATAATAAATTAAATTAAAATCCTTGGATTTTCGCTATACTTAGATTTTAGATTTCCATTCTTCTTTTTCTAGACAGATAACTACCTATTGTAAAAGGATCCAATGTATGTATTAAATATTTTTCAATTAATAACAATTATTAGCAATCAAAAGGGACTCATATTTTATCTTCCAGATGTTTGGAAAGGAAAAAAAGATGTTAGATTACAGATTGGTACTCGAACAAAGTATTGGTTTGAAAAGAAATACTGTAAAGGCAATTGAAAAAGATTGATGATCTTTACTGCTTGTATTGTTGGTTGAAAAGTATGTGCAGGGGAGGGGGAATTCCTTAGAAAATTACCAAATATAAGAAGCAATGTGTAATTGAAATATTTAGTATTTATTGATACCTGGCAAACCTTATATTTTGTATCAAGTGTAAAAAGGGATGTAAATTAACAATATCCCTGTTCAGCCTGGATTGATAATCCCCATGACATCTTTCGTCTCCGATTTTGCAAAATTATAACGATCTAATGCTCATATACGAGGGATATTCGGAAACTAAGGTCCGAATCATCGCAGCTAATCGAATGTAGCGCAAACATTGAAATGCGCAGGCGTACCAACTCCCGGCATACCTTGCTTGTCAAACGATGCCATTTGCATTGGTATTGTTGCAGTGTGCTCAGTACAGTGCTACTTCAAAATGTTTAAAACAATCGATCAGCCCGCCGACTGTGAAATACGGTCAGTGATTCGGTTTTTGACAGCAAAGAACGTTTCAGCAGCGGAAATTCATAGACAGATAAGCGACGTGTATGGCCCAAATGCGAAGAGTAGCAGCAAAGTGCGTTAATGGGTGAAAACCTTCAAGGACGGACGGGAAAATGTTCTTGATGAACCGCGTTCCAGTCGACCATCAGTGATCACAGATGATTCGGTCAATCCCCTGGATGAAAAGATTTCGTGAAGACTGGCGATTCACAATTTCAACTTCAGCATTGGAATTTCCGAATGTGGGTAGAATAACTTTGAACAAAGTCGTTTCCGAAAAGTTGAAATTTCGCAAATTGTGTTCACGTTGGTTTCCCAGGCTGCTTAGTGAGGAACACAAATTGAAAAGAATGGCTTGTGCTCTTGATTTTTTGGATCAATGTCATAAAGAAGGCGATCATTTTTTAGAGAGGATTGTCATCGGGGACGAGACGTGGTTTCTCACATAACCCCAGAGTCTAAACGTCAGTCAATGGAATGGCGTCACACAAATTCACTAGTCAGAGTCAAGGCTAAGCGGACAATCTCAACACGCAAGATTATGGCAACCGTGTTTGGGGATAGACATGGGGTCTTGTTAGTCGAGTTTATGCAGCAAGAGACAACAATAAATGCAGCCGCTTACTGCGCTACCCTAACCAAACCTAGACATGCAATACAGAATAAGCGACGTGGTCTTCTGACGCCTGGAGTTCTGTTGCTGCATGACCATGCCAAACCCCATTCTACTATTAACACACAAAGTTTGATCAGATATTTTGGATGGGAACAGATTGACCACCTACCGTACAGTCCAGACTTGGCTCCGAGGTATTTTCACTTATTACGCTATTTAAAACAGTTTCTAGGCGACAAGCGCTTCGAAACAGCTGACGCGGTGAAAGAAGAAGTTCAAGACTGGTTATCCTCACAGGCGGCAGACGTCTACGACTTAGGCATACAGAAGCTCGTAGAACGTTATGACAAATGTTTAAACAAATATGGAAACTATGTAGAAAAATAGAGACACATGTAAGGAATTTAAAATATAAAATGTTTTGAAAAAATCTGTAATGTTTTATAAGTAAACGGACCTTAGTTTCCGAATATCCCTAGTAGCTTAATTTTCCATATTAATTTAGAAACCATATCAACATCCATTGCATCCTTTAACTATATATTATAGTTAATCCTCAGTTCTATATTACGATGTACATAGGCACTACACAATTATTAACTACTCTTATATTAACTGTATTTGAAAAAAAGGCCCTTTGCCTTCCTTTCCTTCCAGTTAATCACTGTCAAAACCATGTTTGCTGGAACATCTTTATTGCGAATTCTTCCATAAAAGCGAACTTTCAATTTGGCATCATATCCGTATGGGTTTCGACACACTTGCGAGATTGGATGCCCACCGAATACTTGATTTCAAAACGAAACAGTTATCAACTGTATCAGATACAATCGAGTGTCAAGATCAACCCATACTTGGCGGCTCCAAACTGAGTATGAACCCAATCCTAGAATAATTTAAAATAATAATTTTTTTAAAAAAAAAAACTTCAAGATGTTTTAACAAAACAAAACTATTCTGAGTATAAGTCATGTGGAAATGAATTTAAAAAAATAATTTCCATGTTCTGATAAAAACATTCATCTTGTGTTTATAAATTGTCATCTAGAAACGTTTATTTAAAGCTTCATGGAACAAGAATTGTTAATAAATAGATATTTTTCAATATAACATTGGACTGAAGGTATAATTATTTTCCATGAAAGTTGCTACAAATGTAAATGCGGGTGTTCACGCTTTAAAAAAAGTAAAATTTCTTTAAACGGTTTATTGTCCTGAAATAAAGTCAAATTGAAGAGAGCAATTCTTAAATGTACTTATTCTTAATTAACGATTTAATTGGTATAATTGTAATACACGATTTAGAATATTAAATTAATTTTAATTGAATTCAAATCACATCCATTTCTTTTAGGCAGATTCCTATCGGAAGACTACCTATTATAATAGTTCTCATGACAAGATTAAGAGAAAAATCACTTCCTTTTTGTTCCAGGACCTTAGAATCGAAAACCAATCTTCATTTAAAAGCCCCCCCCCCATATATAAATGTATATATGCATATAATCTTGACTTTGTTATATTATGAGCAGAATAACTAGATGAATCATGCTTGGATTTTAAATTTCATGGTACACGATGTAACAAATGTTAAAATCTTGAACAAGTTCGTGCTCAAAACAGATGGAAATGGTGGGTGTGAGTGAAATTTTTATTTTGATATAACGTTTGTAATATTAAATTCGCAATATTAATAGATTAAACTAGCCAAATTAGAGCCACATTAAAATGAAAAACCTTTGTGTTTAAAGTCTATCGATGACTGCATCATCTTTGAAGTTAGGGTTGGAAAAGGGGTTTTTAAGCCTTTATTTTGACAGTTTCTAATACCAACAATACGTGTTTATGGATAGCAAATTAAATTTAAAAGAATCCTTTGCTTTCCAGCTTGACGAGATGATTTTTTAACATTGATTTAAGACTTCCCAAAAAGCTATAAATAGAAATAGAATGAAAACTATAGTATTATAGAAAAAAAAGATTTCATAAAATTATTAAAAAATGTTCATGACATTACGTCATTACTGTTTAAATTTTAATAAATAAAAACTTATAATATACACTAGAATAGGGAAAAAATTTACAAAAGAATTTAAAATATAATTTTTGACAAAATTTGATTTTATTTAATCATTTTTTCTTTAGTTCGAAAATAATTTAAACGAAGGCAAAATAATAATAGCAAGCGGTTCAATTTTTTTAAAAGATACATTGAAATAAAAAGTAAATCCAGTGATTATAAAGATAAAATAATAGAAAGGTTTGTCCTACAGTAATTTGAGCAGTAATATAAATTAATGTCAAAAAATATCAAGTTTAATGTTAATAAATAAATAAATAAAACAATTTAAAAATACTTCGATTGCTTTTTTTTGTCTCTCATGTATATTTTAGCAATATTTAGCAGTCCAGAATCTATGATATAATTTTGTAGAGCAACTGCAGATATAAGTTGTTTTTTATAATTATTAGGAATTCATACTTTCAACAATAATATACGAATTACAAATTTTTTTACTTCTTTTTATAAGATATTAAAGCTCTTATTAGCTGATAAGTGACAGAACTGTAAAATTTAATTAATGTTCTCTAACCCTATTCACTTAAATTAGAAAAGCAGATTAAAAATTAAGTTATTTCCAAGAAAAAAATGTTCAAATCAGGAAAAAGAGAAAAATCTTATTACCTCCTCGGAACCTCACAGAACAATAGAGTTTCTTTCTCTTTCGAAGGAGTGTTTGTTAATTAACTTATATTTCTTGAAGCTTTTGTTTGAAAATAAGATATGAAAAAGTGTTCCATGAAGAACAATTTTCTCATAAGAAAACCAATTCTATTTGGTTCATTTTTGTCAAGGGAGTAAAGATCAAAATACATCGAGACATTTGAGACAGAATCGTCTCGAATGTGTCTGGATGTTGTCTGGATTATTTTTTGGATAGCTGAATTGCTCATTTATTATAATTCAAAAATACAAATAATCTGCTTTATAATGCAATTAAGCACAAAAATTAATTTACGAAAATGCCGAATTTCTGACAAAGAATCTAATTTTTTGAAGACACCTCGAAGTAATTAATTTTTGTGTGCTGATTTTTGCATGATGATGCTGTTTTAATCATTTCAGTAAAATTAAATATTTATGGAAATTAGAAGATTATAAATACAGCCCAGGAAATTTTTAAATACAATCTCTTTTAATTTAGAGTATATACATATTTCCATGCAGATAACGTCTTTATA
>JAOUZG010038391.1:1089478-1107544 GCA_026289955.1 Argiope argentata | reverse complement strand
ATATATATAATGTTTTATTAAAACAATTGGAATTTGCTTGCAGCTTCTCATAGTAATTTTAAGTTCAAGTTGTTCAAGAAATATTAGAATATAATAGCCAGCAAGTTTATTTATCAATTTTCAATCACTGGGTTTAAAACAGAAATGAGCAATTTGATTGGAAATAGGAATTCAAAAAATAATATAAAGCCTCCTTTCTGTTCCATAAGCAGCAAATTATTGATTTCCTAACATCTGGAATAACAGACTATTCCGCTCTAATATCTTAACATCTTTGACACAAATAAATTTCGAAAGACATTTTTTAAAATAAAAACTCGGAAAAGTAAATAAGACTATACTTGTGAAATTCTAATCAAACACAATCAGAATTTCTTTCATACGCATTTCATTTTTTAAATATAATTATCAAAATATTGATAATTATAATAAATAATACTTGATAAATCACTAATAAATAAAACTGGAATTAAAAATTAGAATTAAATTAGAACTAGCACTGGAATTTAAAAATTTCAGCCTGTAGAACTATTTTCGCTCCCAGCTGCGGAAATGCTGATTATTTTTCCCATTTAATTATCGAATACGTAGAACTGAAAGATTAAAAGTAATTGTGCTACTTTAGATACCGGGGAATTTTTGAAACCGAACAATCAACATTTGTATTATAATAACATATTACAAGAGTTTAGAGTTCGCTGAACTTTATTCCTAGTGTCATTTTCAATGATTTTTTTTTGTTTCTAACACAACGTGCGTGCGCTGAACAACGTGTGAACGCGTCTTTTTTTGTTTCTAAACAACGTGTGAAATGTTCGCGCTGATGCTATATATTGTAGTAAAGTGTCAACTATTTCAAATTAAAATTTAATAAATAAAAAAATTAAACATAAAAAATTTAAATGGATAAATATGCTCATTTTAGCATTTTCAGGAGAAAAGAAAAAGTTGTGTAGAAACTTACGAAATAGTTTTTTTTTGTAAAAAAAATTACAAAATACAAAACTGTATATGACATTAATAATGGATATAAATTTATAATTTATTACTTATATATTTATAGACATTATAAATGCCGTATACTTATTTAAAAAACAATAAATGATTCAATTTTGGATTAGTAAAATAAAATAACATTTTGAACAGTTAAAATAGAAACTACCTGCTAATTTCGTAATTTATACAAATGCATTTTATTTATTAATAAAATTACATATTCTTGTTATTAATTAATTTATAAATAAAATTACTAATAATTTATTTTTCAATATTCATTTAAATTTTAGTGTAATTAGGTGCAATTTAGGGTAAAAAGTCAAGCAAAAATTTATTATACTTATTTTTACAGCCAAGCTGAATAAAAATCACAGAAATCCATAACTTTAATCTGATATAACTTCGCAAATTTTAAGTTGTGGACTTTTTATCTAATCGAAAATGAACACTTTTAAATATCTTCATCAAATTCACGTAATCTATATTTTGCATTTTCTTGAGATTGTTTTTTTTTTTCGTTTGATGAGTTATTACCTCATAAGAGATTTTTCTAAATATTTGCAAATCAGAGTTTCATTAACTAAATAATGAACCTATATAAATATACAAGATTGCTTTATCTCAAAAAAGAGACTTTCAGCATAAAATACAAATCGCCTCAATTACACGAGACTGCTTTAATCCTCGGAGAGTGAGCGAATGGCTTTTACAGAAAAATGCATTAATGAGCCACGAAACAAATAAGTCACGTTCTTTGAGCTCTTTAAACACTCTGTGCAAGAAAAGAAGGGGAAAGAAAGAGATATTTAGTGGAAGATACTTGACAGAATTTCAACTTCAAGAAAATAGCATCTCTTCTTCCTTCGTTAATAAATACTTTACGCAGATAAATTTTGACAGAATACTAATTATACTTTTTGCTTCTAAAAGGAATTCAAAGTATTTTCTTTAAAATTTTCCTGCAGTAAGAAAAAGATGCTGCAGTAGCATGTCTTTTCCCCTTTAGTATGCGCAATAAGCAAACTGGAAAATAATTAGACCTAATACATTCTAATAGTTAATTTATGAGACCTAGTCTTCTTAGAAATAGTTTTGTGTACTTAATAAAATTCTCTTTACTGTCATAGTCATTTTTAGGCTCTCTGTTAGTTAAGGAAAACAACTAAAACGTTTTAACTCTCATTTTTTATTCCAGATCTTATCATATCATCAGTTCTCATCATTATAAAATTAGATAAATATCTAAGATAAAACCAGACTCTGAAATTTTCCTCAAAACATATAGAAGACACTTGCTAAACCTAACCATTTTGTTTAAATAAATTGCCAAATAAAAAATAAATGCCACAATGAGATAAAAATAACGACTCATTTCACTCAGTGTTTTTTTTTAATATTTGATACAACGGTTCAGATTTATTTCTCCCTGAAGACAACTTTTAAAAAACTTTCGTGTCAAAGATTTTATCTAGTGAACACTAATATATTGCTGTTGTTATTTCTAATGGCACTTGCCATGGACAAGTTCGCTAATGAAGTCACCGATTTCAAGCCGAGGTGGCTTCTCTTGTTTCAAGTAGCGCCAACTTGGGCCAAGAGTATGTCTTAGCTACACACGAATCACATTCGCTTGCACAGCCCCTTTCTACACTGCGGCGCATTCGTAACCCTAACAGATAGCCCGAGATAGAACCCAGGGTGCCCAGATACAAGGGTAGACGCGCTCCCCCTGTGCAGGACGTCGGCACACTAAGATATAAGTAAAAGTTACTTTATTTTGTAAAGGAATGGAAAAAAGGAAACAAGTTTGGTATTAATTTCATAGCTTAAAATTACAGACTCAGAAAAATTATAAAGCAAGTGAAGAATTAAGTGAAAAAGTGGAATCTGAACCAGGAAAAATTTTGACATTAAATTTTGGAATCAAGGTATGAGAGAAAATTTTGAAAAATGAATAGAGAAAATTTTTAAATCAAGTAATATTAGTAGTTTAAGCTCAGAAAGTAAGAAACTCAAATTTATAATGGATTAAATCATTCATATATACACTGAAAAACTGGCAGAACATATTGTATGTAGATAATGGGGGTGTTCAACCAATCAGTAGGCAATGCGTATATAATACAACAGATATCTGAGGAGGGTATTGCATTGATTCCTGCTGTTATAATGTGATGTTATAAAGAATTAAGTGATTTTTATCAGTGACTAATCGACGGCGCACGTGAGAGAGAACACATAATTTGATTTATCGCCCAACCAATTCTAGGGTGTACCTTAAATTCTAGGTTTCCAGGAAAATTTCAAATCTCAGACAGCGATGCGGCTTGAAAAAGGCCTTGATAGTACAATATTTACAATATTAAGTCCTATCTAAAATAAAATAAGACTCGATACAGAATCAATAGAAAACAAGCCGATGTATTTCTTCACTGTTATTTTGTTGAATAAAGATTACCGAACCATTAAATATCTCTAAACATTTAGACCTGAATGCACTTTCAACAAGCTGCACATATTAGAAGCTAGGAAAAAATAATTAGATATTCTTTATATGAAAGATATTATTCACATCAAAATTCAATTTAATAATTCAGTCTACATGAAATATTTGCCGTTCGATACCTGTTATCTCTTGGTGCTCTCAGAATTTAGAATTTTCTGCAGAAAAAAAAGTAATGAACGTTCTGAAAATAACTGTAATTATTAAAAAATATATAAAATTAAGAATTAATTTACCTTTTGTAAAGAATAGTTTTTATGCTTCCCAAGTATCAAATATGAAATATGGCTAATAGAAAGATTATGTTTAATTTTGCTGGTATTAAACTGAGGAAGAATTTCGTGCTAAGCTGAAGCTGTGTAGCCAATAGGAAACTAGCCTTCCATTTTTTATTATTTTTCCTCCAGGAAAAGTAATAAATCGTTCCACGCATTTAATTAAATTCAAGTTTAATTAAAAAGTAAAATCTGATAAAGAGTTTCCCCTGCTTTCAACTTTTATCAGATAGAAGTTTAGACTGTAGCTATTAATCATTGAAAGTAATTAGAAAATGTTTGCGGAAAGAGCATTTCTAAAAAGCATTCGTAAATAATGAAATATCCCTTCGTATTAAAACAAAATTATGAAATCCATTTTGATTGAAAACTGTTTCTTTTTTTGTGATGAATAACATTTAATGAGAAAACGATGGCATAACATCAAAAAAACATATTCTCTAAACTGATTACATTTCATTTCATAAAAAATGCAACTTTTTTATTTTAAAATTTCTGCTTGTTTAAAACAAATAGTTTATTTTCCAATTAAAATATCACTCTTTATCAGAATATATTTTTATTTTATGATAGACTGAAAAATTTTATTTATATAAGAGTTTAAAATATTTTATTATTTTTTATTTTAGTTTACGTGTTCTATAATAAGATTTTGCTTCTTGAAAATTCATTTAAGTAAAAATTGTTTTACCATTTTAATAAAGCTGCTTTAACTATTCTTTTTTTCTTAAAATCTGAATCTTAAGAGTAATAATTACTGTCTATAAATGGCATTGCAAAATTAAATATCTTTAGTATAATTAAGAGAATAAAATATCAATTAAAGATTAAATGTAAACTTCATAATTTAGGGGGTTTTTTAAGTTGACATTTATAATTAAAAATATTTCTAAATTTTAATTTGTTTTTATTTGTCATAATTCTAAGTTATTTTCATATATATTTTTTCTTATTTAAATTTTTGTGCAAACATAACATTTCAGAAAAAGTTTATTTTTTTTATTATTGATATTATTATTATGCTCCATTTTATTAATACTTTTATCAATTACTTGTATAAATACTTAATAAGTATGGCACTTAAAAAAATTAAATATTATATATTAAAATTAAATATTTAAAAAGATTAAAAATGTGACATATAATAATACTTAATAAATATGGAACAGCTCAAAACGTTATGTTTACTATATCGTAAAACTTAACCTATAGATGCATACTATAACATTTATTTTTAATGCAATTTTAATTATGAAGAATTAACCTTAGATGCATACTATACCATTTATTTTTAATGCAATTTTAATTATGAAGAAAATGCGATAAAATGCCAGAGTTACGTTTTTATGAAGTTGTTATGTTAGTATTAAATAAAAATGTTTATAATCATTTTTAATATAAAATAAAAATGTTATGATGGAAGTGAAATAATTTATATATTTCTTTTTATTTGAATGAAATATTTTGTTGAAATTATATTCAATAATAACAAAAGGCTACTGAGAATCATAATGATATCTCTAAATATATCTCTAAAATAACGCTTTGTAAGTGCTTAAGAATTTCTTTTTTTTTTAAATTTTACAGGAAAAAAACATAAATTAAAAAAAAAGCCTAGCAAGGTATAGATTAAATATATTCTTTCAATTTTAAGTCCGATAGGCTGCAAAAAATAACTAAAAAAATAAGATACGTTTAACATTTAGTTATATTCAATTGCATAAAAACTTATTTAAAAATATATCTATTGCGTAACAACAATAAAAAAAATCCATTAAGAGATATATTACAAAATATTCAAAATTATTTCTTACACGAATTCTTAAACAAACTTGTGTATTATGTTATGTTCAACTCATTGGGTAACATTTCTTTAATTAACAACAGTTTATAGAAGAAATCTTAATTTTTTATTTTCGTTCTATTATTTAAGATAGAGACAGATTAATTTAGTTTTAAGGAGGACATTTTTATTTAAAAGGGACAAAAAGATTTTTAATGACGGAAAATAGTTGTAAAAACTTTTTTAAAAATATTTGAATTATTCAACTCCTTTTTGGTCGAAATAAGAATTTTATGTTATTCGAAACATTTCGTCAAACACTTAAGAAGGAAAATAAAAGAAATTACTTATTCAATAATATAATTAAAAAATCATTGATAATTAGTTGCATAATAAATTTTGTAGGGAAGACTTTAATCAAAATTATTTATATTTGAAGATAATTTTAGAAAACCCGATGGAAAATAGTCATGTGACAGTTATCAGGTTCCGAATCTTATTCTAGAAACTGTAATTTAGATCGAAATCCAGAATTCAAAAAACTCCCCACAATTGACTGGTTTTGAAAGAAAATAAGTGAAACCTCAATTAATGAGCATTCTTCATAAAGAGTGATTCGCATGAAGATAAACAGTAAATGCAAAAAGGAAGAAAATAAAAAAAGACTAGCTTAACGATCGATGTTTCGCAGAAAAAAAGCGGAGGAGAAAACGTGACGCCACATATTGGTTCACATCAATCTGCGATGAGTGCTTGTTTGACTAAAACCCTCATACCTACATGGAAGAAATTTTGGCCGGATAAGGTTGTGGTGTTAGATTTCAAGTTGTTTGAGCAAAGGCACAAAAGTAAAAGAAATATTAAAGAGTTTAAGCAGCTGTATTCTAAATCACATCAAAAAGCTTTCGATGATATCTGGTTAGGAAAGGATGAAGTGATAGATTCAGCAAAACAACCTTTTCAAAAAAAACACAGTTTTATAATTTATAGGAAATTATTTCATTATAAACTGAGAAATAACACACTAATAAGGCCGTAGTTATGTGCGCTACAAATTCACTTATTTTGAAACGTAGCGAAAAATAAATGTTCTTTAGTAATGTTCTTACATTTTTATGAATTTATTTGAGTAAATTTTTCAGAATGAAACGCATTGTCTTATTTTAAATGAATTTCTAAAGAAAAAATGGTTCCACTAAGGGGATAACTACCCTGAAACCATTGTCATAGTATTCCACAAAATGTTAGACGGATTTTATCTGTCATTCTTATGCCGAATGTACAGCGGAGCTAAATAACAACCTTTACCTGATTTAAACTATCAGCTAACCAAAATAGTAAAATAAACAGTTAAGCATTGTCTATTTGAAACCTTAAAGTAAATGGTAGTAATTTGCATTTGGCTCAGCGATGTTCTTAGTTATATTTTATGTTGTTGGAATCAGTAAATATCAATAATAACACGTATACACTCTACTATACAATATTATTTGATATTAAGGAATATTCTCGATATAGCATATTACTGAATACTGTTTAATATATTACCACACATAACATTTATATATATATATATATATATATATCATTGCTTTAGTTTCTTTTATATTTACCCTAACCCGTGGCAATAATATTCAAAGCATTTTTTGTGCACACCTTATAACTGTTATATAAAGAACAAATAGTATGAATAAACATTGTGTGATGAATGATAATTAAAATGAGTGATGAATGATACAAAAAATGAGTGATGTTGTTGGTAGTTATGGACCTTGCAATGGACAAACCCCGTTGATCCATCAGCATATTTTAAGCGTAAGATATGCGTCTCTTATTTTAAGAAGCGCCAACAAGAGTTACGAGCACGACTTTAGCTACACTCTCATCACTGTCGCTTGCATAGCCCCTTTTTACAGGGGGGTATAGTCCCACTTCTCACAGATAGCACACTGAAAAACAACCATATCTGAAACGGAACTCGATGTATAGGACTCCCAGGGCACGAGGAGGATGCTCTACCTCTGTGCAAAAAAGCCGACAAAAAATGAGGCATAAAGTGAGTGATGCATGATGCTAAAATTCAGTGGTGAATGATACTGAAATTGAGCAGTGAATAATGCTTGTTTCCATCTTACTGTTTATTAGAACAGAAGTTAGATTTTCTCTAAATTTTTTCTTGTTTTTGTCTCTTTGGTGGTAAACTCCAGAAGACTGTATTTTAGATTCCCGCACTACAAAAAGAAACAATTAATCTGATTCCATTGTTTCATTCCAAAAATATTTTGTTTAAAAGAATATTATTGCTACAATACCTCAACTCGCTAGATACGAGTTAATTGACGAGTGCTAGTCCTATGTTTCAGGAAATGAATACTTTTTTAATATACAAAATAATCTAACAGGACTTTTCGGTGAAAGCTAAGTAGATAAGGTAATAGAATAAGTCATAAAAATTATTTGAATGTTTTTTATTGATGATTGAGTATTTACTAAAATTTTCTTACATAAACTAGCAAATTACAATGAAATATATTTTGCCGAACCAACTGAATCATAATATTTATCGGAGTCACGTCTACTGTGTTTAATCCGAAATTGGATATAAATTTCATCGCTTAAAATATCTCGGTAAAAAAGACCAAAGCATTATAAGTAAATTGAAACAGAAATCAAAGTAAAAAGGAAAGAGAACAAAACCGAAACGATAGTAAAGTGAAGGTAATCCGGCCTGAAGACTTGAAGACAAGGGTCATCCTCAGGCAGGGATTCCAAAAATTGGGAATTTTTTTCTGTCAACAGATTTGACCATAGTCCAAAAAAGTAAATCTGATGATGACCCGAAAAATTCACCCACTTGAAGTCAAAGAGAAGCATCAAATTTATTGAAATACCGATAAAAACCACAAAAAAAACTTAATAGTAACACCAAGTAAAAATCAACAAACACTAAGAGACGAACAAATAATAGAAATAGGAAATCCAAAAAACATACCATTAAAAGTAGAATAACAAAATTTCTCATAAATGTATATTTGAAGACGCTTAGGAAAAACGACGCCATCTCGCGAAGTTAAAATTTTCCAATGATAGTAGGGGGGGGGGGGACCTGTTTCAGTGCATATGGCTACGCAAAAAAATTGGACCGAAGCCAAATGTGTGGGTCTGTGGATTAGTGAGGAGAGCATCAATGGAAAATTTGCTAGTTTTAAGTCTAATAATTATCCGTTCTAAGCATGTTTAAAATAGTATGGACATTTTAACAAAATTAGGGGGAAATTTTAATTTAAGCAAATTCTTGATATGCTATTAAACTTGGGTGAAGAGTTAGTTTTTGGTGGAGTCTAAGATGGAAAGTGTAATGGGGATCTTCAAGAAATGCGAAATTTTCTTTATAATTCGGGTCATTATCAGATTTACTTTTCTGGACTATGGTCAAATCTGTTGACAGAAAAAAATTCCCTATTTTCGGAATCCTTGAGGATGACCCTTGAGAAAGTCTTCAGGCCGGATTGAATTCACTTTACTTTCGTTTCGGTTTTGTTCTCTTTCATTTTTAATTTGATTTCTGTTTCAATTTACTTGTTGCTTTCAATTGTTGCTTTGGTCTATGTTATACTATATTTTTAGCGGTAGCAGCATGAGCGCTCACTAAATATGTATGTATTATTTTAATAATTAAAAAAATATTTTTACAATTTTTAAAAAGGGTATTTATTTTTGTAATATTTTCATGGTTATAATTTGTAGCAGGTTAGATAACATTGTAATCGAAATTACTTTTTTCTTTAATTTCAGAGTTTTAATTATGCCTTTTTATATTTAAGGTTTTCAGTAAAAAAGAAATATTCTGTCTTTTGCATGTTAAGAGATAAATTATATTTCATTCATAATTAGACTCTGAGGATTTAGTTACCAGAGAATACATTTCCAGAAAGAGCATTTTAATGAGTTATTTTTATTTTCAAATGAAGATAAAAGTATTCATGGTAATTTTTTTTAAATTGGCTATCGCAGTGTTTTTATTTATTTTAATATAAACAAAGAATACAAAAAGTTATATTACATTCATAATTAGACATTGAAAGGATCTGTTGTTAAAAATATCGTTTTGAGAAAGAGCATTTCTTTCAGTTTTTAAAATTTTTAATCAAAACAGAAGCCATCAGTTGAAGATATTTTTGTCGCATTTGAATATTTCTGTGCCTTTATATATTTTAGCAATTTTTTTAGTCAAACCATGTTTACAAATAAGTTATATTTCATTCATAATTGGACTCAAGAAGAATATGTTATCAAACAATAAGTTCCGCGAAAAAACATTTCATTCAGTTATTTTTGTTTTTAAGCTTCAGAAGCCGTCATCAGAAGATTTCTTTTCGGATTTGGCTATCGCCTTGCTTTCATTCATTTTAGCAATTTTATTAAATCAAAAATAAATTGTCGATTTTTAAGCGGAAGAAAACGAGAACACTCTTTAAAAAGATCATCATTTAATAGAACAAAATCAAAATATGAACAAAAAAGTTTTTGCTAAAAATGCTTGCATAGACTATTTCTACTTCGGCTATAAAATGAGCTTGTAATTATTTTCATTTATCTGAACATATATTGGTTTAAAAATAATTTACAATTTACCTTAATATTATTTCGGAACTCAGAATTTAATCCCTTAATTCTCTAATGTATTTAAGAAATATTATTTCAGTGTTTTAAGTCTATTCTTCATAATTAATATTCATAACTAACGTAAGTCTATCATTCATAACTTACTTATATATTTAATATTCTTAACTTCTTGAATTTTTTTAAAAGTAGTATTTAGAAAAAAAGAAACTGAAAGAATTATTGGAGAATCAGACTAAGTTTTATTAAATAATATTTTTGTGTATCTGAAAAATAAGCCCCCTCCCCAAAAAATCTCATTATTTATTGATTCAATTAATTGTTTCAGCATTTCAGGCAGATTCTATTTAAATTAATTAATGAAATTTTTTGTTTCTTCTATCTAGATTTCTTTTAAAATTTGGACTTGTATTAATTAATGTATATTTATATTTACTTTATTTTAATAACTAAAACACACGTAATTAAAAAAAATATATCCATTTATTTTTCAAAGTTTAATTGCATGTGTATATCACAAGAGATCAAAAAATCGAATGTAATTTTTTTCCTTTTATTTTATGCTTGTTTCTTCTGATGAAAATAAAGAAAGAGACTAATATATAAGATATTCGCTCTGGTATCTGTTCAGAAAAAAAGTTTCTTTTCATGCTACTACACAACAACTCTCGCATGTTACTAATTTCACCATCCTAGATGAACATGATTTACACATTTCGCTTAGGAAGAAACTAATAGCGCTTTCCCAAACAAAACCGAGGAGATGCCTTGAATAATTAATTGCTGCTTGTGCTAAGTTCCCCTAAAAAATAAAGTAGAGAACCCGGAGTTTTTAATTAACGATACCTTTTCATTATGCTCTCGGAAAAAGAGACACTCGTTTTTATGCTCATATGCGAAAGAAGATTCTTCCTCTCGCGAGAGAATTAATAAGTAGATGAGACACTCCTCCATTCAGCGGAAGCGTGGAGAATATGTTGGTAATAAGTTGAAGGACTCATTGCTGAAATGCGGTTCCCTTCTCCTAGTAATGCACTGCAAGCTTGACTTGTTAATTTACCGAAATTAAGTCACCGACTCAAAAGGCGCCATTAATTACTGTACTTTTGTTACGATGCATAACGTCATTAACGTTGTTGCAGAACGTTTCATCTGGTATTATGGCGACGGAATTTAAAGAGATTTTGGTTCATTAAAATCATGAGAGTGCGTTGAAGGACACTTTGATTTTTTTTAGATGTTAATATTTATTGATGCGTTACACATCATGTATTTCATTTTGATATGGCAAATAAAAAATAATGTAGTATTAGGGAAAAAATAGCTCTTACATGGTTATGCTAGGAATTTAAAAAAAAATTGGCTTTCAAATGCATTGATTTCGCCAATTCTATATGCGATTTCCAATAAAATTTTAAAAAAATTGGAGTCAAAAACGAGAATTATTATATACTTATATTGATAAATATATTAATTTTTAAAATATGGAGTAAACAAAATTTGAAATGTCTTCTTAACAAGTTAACTGTTTCGACCTCTTCAGAAAATGCATGTGTAAATTGTCATAAACATATGCATATATATTATACAAATATAACAAATAAAAAGATTAAAATGAGATTTGCTATGCATATTTCAATGTATCATGTCAGAGCATAGTTTCTTGAATGGCCAAGTATCACGTGCTCGAGAAAGTAAAATTATATTGTTATTCATTTTAATGGTTTTATTGAATGAGTCACTTTAGTATTGTGAATGACCCCCCCCCAAAAAAAACTTTTTCTTGCATTAAATGTTTTAAAAAATATCACATTTCCTATTTACTTCATTTCATATAACCACGTGCTCAAAATGACATTTTTCTCGGTTTTATTTGCCGGAGTTATTAACCTACATTTTTAATCAGAGCTTTTGTAAATGCAATGACATCACGTTAATAAAAGCGGATTTTTTAAGATGTTTGTGCAGATAATAAAATTTTGATTTTTCACTTATGGATTTTTGTTGACATCAAAACCCTCATCCCAAAACCAACATCATGTTCTGACATTATAATAAATTTTAAATATAATTAAAAAGGAAATATAAATTTAATAATTAAACAATTATTACGTAAATATAATACTTGTTATTAAATGAACATGTATCGCACAATGTTGCAGTATTTCTATGGTGGGTATACTCTTCAAAAACATTTAAATGGTTAAAATGAGTATTTCGTCTAAGAGACTGAAAATTGATTTTTTCAAATCATTCAAGAAAGCGTGTTATTATTTTAACATTTTAATTATATTCTTAAATCTCTCTTTAGAAGAGAACTCATCGATGCACATTTGGTGATATGGTATATTTCGAGTGTAAAACTATCTATATAATTATTAGAAATTCTACTGATTAAATTTAGGAGAAGAGTGAAACTTTAAAGTTGTAATTTACAACTGTAACATTAGCATTTAAGAAAAAGAAAGACGAATCTGCTTAAAAACTGCAGAATTGTGCATTCAATGTTTACTCATAAATTGACATCCAAATAATGCAATTAAAAAAAAGATTTCACATGGAAGATATAGCACGAATTTTATTTACAATAAACCTTTTCACATTAAGGAAACTTTAATTTAAAAGCAATATCCAGCCTTATACTTCACTTTTAATATTTTCAAAGCAATTGGATAATTTTTTAAAAAAGCATGGCTTGCATTGATTTAATATAATTAATTTGAAAAAAATAACAGAATAGTTGATTATGTGTTAATCCCAGCATTTCAGACCGATAATTTGCTGATCTAGTAAGCAGGGAATTGTATTCTTTTGATAATCAATTAATTGATTGCGAAACCAATAAAAATTTTTTAAACTTATGATGATAGTATAATTAACATTATATTATCATAATTTCTTGTACTCTTTTGATAGAAGCCTAATTCGTTTATAAGAAGAGAAATATAAAATATAGACAAAGTACACAATTAGTGAAGCATCTTTTATTTCTCTAATTTAAAAGAAAATGACATAAACTCAAAATGGAGTGATATATATTATTTATTTCATTATTTGCCACACTGGAGACAATCAACTATGATATCAAAATAAACCTTGCTGTAAGAAATTATAAAACAAAATTTTAGTTAAGCTTAAGAGGTAAAATTCCAATTATTAATAAAGCATCATTTATTTTTTCCATTAATTAAAATTATTCTACTTGAATAGAATTTGTATCCTAAATATAAAATTTTAACCAATTGAAATAATAGTATAAAATAGTTCCCGAGTACATAAATACGGAAACAAAATTAACCTCGGAGGACGGGCGTCGGTCATTCTATGCTTTAGAGCTTTTAAGAGATTATATAAGATCAGTTCATCAGAAGAACACAAAAGTCCATGGCCATTTTGAAGCTGACTACAAATACTTCAAGACTTCAAATTTCGTCTTAAATCGATGCCCAAACCTCCCAAACTTGATGCGTGCATTCTTATTTCAGTATCGGATTGCTCAGAGGAAATTTGTAGAAATTTAATTTCGAACCTAATAACATAATTTTTGCTATGTATAAATAATAATTAAAATCATAATCACACTATGTATTTTTCAATTTTAAAAAAAAAAAACTAAAAAAGCATTTTGGATTTAGGTTTGGGGTTAAGAAGCTTCAGGAATATTAGTTCTGGAATTAGCTATCTCGACGATTAGATTACCTCTTACAGGCTGTGCTGTATCGCAACCTGAGATAGCCCTCAGGACTCAAGCTTAGTTCTTACCAATGCTGGCAAGATGCTCCATTCATTCAGGGTTTTTTTGTTCGGGTAGGTCCGAATAACCAGCTGCGATTTTCAATTAAAAAAATAATAATAATTTTTTTTTAATTTTTTTAATTTTTTTCTTTAAAAATTCATGCTTAATAGGCTTTTAAAACAGAAAAAAAGTGATATTTATCTGAAATCTGTTCGGTTATATTTTACTTTAATGCCGCTAAGGTTTTATGTAAAAAAAGCAATTTTATTTGCTTTTTATTTAAAAAAAAAGATATATAACAGCGTCTCGACGAGCGCACTCGAATAAGAGCCGTCAATACGCGAATGAAAAGCGCGTTTGTTTTCACGCGGAAAAAAGTGGGAGACAATTTTGAGCTCAATAATCTGAGTATATTTAGAGGGAATAAACGATTTCTATAAGTATTATCTCATTTCTTTTGATTATTAATAGATTTTTATTGTTTTTTAAATCCCTAGAAAATATTTAAGAAAGCGAATGAAATATATACTGTTTAAACCTACATTCTAAGAGCTTTAATTGTTTTAGAAAATTTAAAAAATGAACGAGTTTCCAAACGTGCTATTCTGTTTTAGAAAGTAACACGATTCTTAAATTGTTTTTCGATCCTAATTTTATCTGAACAGTTTAAATGAAATTTTGAATTATTCAGCGGCTGTTATACAATCATTATAATAGCTATGTTAGGGAATATATTGATTCAATAAAGAGGTATTTTAAAAAACGACATCAATTTTTATATAGTCAAATCTTTATATAGAATTTAATGGCTTTTCAGTAGTATTCATAAAATTATCAATACTAATTTATATATATGTTTTTTTTTGAAATTCTTGCATGAAGTCACAGAATATAGAATGTTACTTCACTATACATTTTGAATTTTATGATTTTAATTTTTAATTTTTTCTCTTGTAGTACGGATGAAAGTTTTATATGAAAATTAAAGCAAAGATATCACTAAGCAATCTTATTAAAGCAATCTTATTAAGCAATCTTATTACTATTACATACTACACCTGATGAAAAAAGGAAAAATAATCAAACATATAATAAACCAATAACTATCATGTTTTTAAAGCTTAATTCATGATATTCTTCTCATAATAAACAAAACCAACTTCAAGGATTCATTAAAAAATGTAATTTAATAATTTTATAAAAGTTCTACAAATAGAATTAACATTTAACTATCATTTTTTTACATTTAACTATAATCTTTTACATACATTTGTAAAAAATCGTTTCATAATATACTGCCTCTCAAAAAATTCCTTAATTATTTTCAAATGATTATGTTTTGCCTTTTGTACGCTAAATAAAATTTTATTATTTCATTTTCCTCAATTAATGTCTTTATGGAATAGTGTTATTTGTTTACGAATGCCTTCTGAACAACAATTCCTCATAGAGACATAAACTACATCTATATGAAAACGGTTATATTTATTTTGAACTGCAATAACCGTTCTGAAACTGCCGTATTCAAACAATATTTCAAGATTACATTCCAAAAAAATACCCTAAAAAATATTTTTGAATTCACAGTATACATAAAGTTAGAAAGAACTTACAGCCTTTTGCTATGATAAAAATAAAAAAAGAAAAGAAAATCCCAACAACGAAATTGCTTTTTGATAGCGGAGCAGATATTTTAACACAAACAAGGATAAATCCCAATTGAATCCCAAATGTTTGTTTGTATAGTAATATATATATATTTTCTGATTTCTAATTGAATTACGTATTAAAATGCAAATAAAGAATTCCAAAAGTTACTTTACACTTCATTTATTACACTTTACACTTCATATATTTTAAAAAAAGATTTATATGTACATGAAATTTTTAAACAATTTGACAATGAAAACAATTTAAACAATTTTTTAAACAATTTGAAATTTTATGGTAATCAGAATTATATTTCCTTTCCCCTCGTTTGTTAGCATTACCTATGAAACTAGCATTACTTATTTTTTTGTTCGAGTTTTCTCAAAAAAAAATGCTGAAGTATAATTACTGTTTTCCGAAAGAATCTTTAATTTTAAACAATAGTTATTTTGTTTGCAATATTTTCGAACAAAAGAAGATTGGTATGAAAGAAGATAATTTAAATCCGTCAGAACAAAGATGTAGAAAGGTAAAATTCACGGGGATCATTCAGATATTATTCGTCTTTTTGGTTTCAGGTTGCAGAATTTCTTTATCTTAAATTTAGTGTTGATTTATAAAATTAAGACTTCTTAAATTAAGTTCACATTAATAGTATCCGTTATTGATATAATTTTTTTTCTGTGAGGCGAAATAATAAGAAAACTATGAATAAATATTTTTTATTCATTCTAAAATTTAATATCTGAAATATTTTATTTATTTTCTTGCCATTTTCTTGTTATTTCATTGTTTTTTAATATTATATATGTGTATACATTCTTTATTTTTTTATTTTTTTCCTTGAAATATCTGACTATATCCGGGATGAAGTTTTTGGAAACAGTTTTAAAATACTTATATTTTTGAATTTTTTCATAATAAAGGATTCGAACAAAATCAATAAAAATATATTATAGTAAGTTAAATAGCGAAAGTTTTTAAAATATGGAGAAAGGGTCTTTTGCTAGCTAAAACAAGATTTAAAACAAATATTTTTACCTTAGAGGATTAAAAATTTATTTGCTTAAAATATTTCAGATAAGTTTAAGATATATATTGCTCAGTTATTTCCCTAAATAATAAGCTGCACTTATCTCCACTCCTTAATTATTGGAGTTCAACTAATAATAAAATATAAAGTTATTAAAAAAATTTATTCTATAATTAAATCAATTTTAGAACGTTTCTAAATGAAAAGATTCTTTATTCTCCCGTTTTGAAACTGTAGAGATAAATATTTAATGAAATAATGGAAAGGATATGAATTTCAGGACTACACGGTAATATTTTGTTAGAAATTAGAAAAAAAATAGATTTAAAAGATGGCTAAAATTCTGTAAAATTTGCATCGATTATTAAACTCGCATAATTTAATATATATTATATAGATATACTAACCGCCTTTGGCGACCAGTCTGTTCGCCAGTATATTTGGTCACCAAAATGTTCAATTAATATTTTATGTAACTGGTCTTATAAAAAGGTTTTCAGCAAAATATTTTTAAACTTCAAATTTTGATAGTCATGTAATTCACTTATACTATTATGTAAGACTTAAGATGCTATATTCATTGTACTACTCAATTCGCTCTTTCTATACCTGCCACTCAATTTTAATTTTAAATAAAAGTGGAAATGATGAAATTGCTAACATTATAAAATACATTTTTTTCTGAATCCAGGCTTGTTTTTAAATAAAAAGTATGAAAAGTGAAAGAAGAATCATTCGTTAATGAAGTCTTATTTTCAGTACCGGAAAAAATTTCATAATTTATAACATCTTAAAGAATTATTCAACACAAGTTCTTTATTTCTTATTCTCTTATTTTTATTATAGCTCTAAACAGTATTTATGCTTATTAATAAAGATTTACAAATTGGCCGTTGGGACCGTATTTGAATGGATATTCTGCATTAATTAAACCATGATTGCTTTCATGAAGTTGATTTATTGAGTTAATTATACAGATACTAAGAACGATAATAGAAAACATCATCTTGCATATATAAACTCATAGAATCATGTGCTGAAAGTTACATTTTCCTGGATTTTATTAGCAGTAATAATTAACTTATATATGGTCAAAATGATGGCAACGCACTGATAAACAATAACTTTTTAATTTTTGCTTAGCATAAAATAAGAACATAAAATAACTTGTTAAAAAGTTTGATTAAAGTATTTTTTAAAAATTCAGTATAGATAAAAATTTTAAATATAAGTAAACAAATTTATATCATTAAAAATAATTATTTGGCCATTAATTTGATATAAAAATCATTTTTGTGTGATAATTTTCGGGGAAATTATCGCCGAACAACGTATGAATTTTGCTTAATTTTTCATTAATTAAAATTCCAAATAAAATTTAAAAAAATTTATTAACTAATCTCAAATCCATTTGAAAACACACAATTTTTTAAAAATCAAAATTGGTCCAGCCGCTTAGGAGGAATT
>JAOUZG010038391.1:1066194-1089378 GCA_026289955.1 Argiope argentata | reverse complement strand
ATGAAAAGCAGTTACATTATTGGTTGAGAGCAGATAGCAGAGTCGTGGTCGAAGACACGTGACAGAGTCGTGGTTGAGTTTTAAGTTCTTTTATTATTCACGGAAGCAGTCCTTATTTACAAGCAAAAGCGACGTGCACAGCACAGAACAACACAACACCAATTGATGAAAAAGCTGATTAAATTTTTATCCCTCTGAATTTATACCTTCAGACTTAAAGAAGGATTTTAGACACTGACTAATTTCTGTTTCTACACTTGGTGTGTGGGAAAGTACCCGGCGTTTAGCTGATTCAGCAATTTTACACAACTTCTGTTGAATTAATTAACTAGAGCGAGTGGAATGGATCAGGAAATAAGAGAATATTTTAGAATGATATTACTATGGGCTAAATTAAGATAAAGTTTGGAAATTATTAGGATTAAAATTACGAGTTAAAAATATCATTATATAAACGGCGTGAAATTTGTTTTTGATCGAAGATATTTTTATAAGTTCACTAAAGTTTCAAAAATAAAAAAAATCTCTTCGAAATGCACAATTTCACTATTACCTGCTAAATTGATTTTAATAGGGTTGCCAACACTTAACTAGAGAAATATTGGCATATTCAAATCCTGCGCTAATTTTGGAACACCCTTTAAACAACCTTTTATACAAGTAATGCTATGTTAAGAATTCCATTATCAGTTATGCATGCCTGTAAAATAATTATCTCTTAGGTCTAACTTTTATACTCAATTTTGCGGCAATAGATAAAACATTCAGGCCTGCAAAATACTAACACACATATGCACATACATTAAAATGATTGCTTATAAAGATAGAAGAATGCTTTAATTTTCAAATAAAAATATTTCTTTCTTTATTAGTTTTATTTTTGTCTTCTAAAACCTTTTTATAATTAAAATAGTCTGTAATTAACATATATTATCTATTTATCATTTGTTATATGATGATATTATAATATTTATTGAGACTTGATAAATAAAATTCTTTTGAGAATTTATTGTCATTAATTTTATTCATATTATTTCTCTATATTCAGTGTTTAAATAGAAACAGAATTGTAAAATCTACCAAAAAAATGTTTTTATCAGTCTCAAATATTTGACTAATTTCAACAGAGAAATCAAAAGTATTGCTTGCATTTTGATAAAATCTATACACGTACGGCTTTTCGAATGTTAAAATATTTAATGTAGAAAAGTTATTTACTAAAAAAAGTAAATAAATGAAAAAGTATCTATATGATCTATTTATTAATAAATAAATAGAAAAATAACTTTATGTTTGTTCTTTATTTTATAAACGTTGTTTTAATAATTGTCTAAACGTTTTTAGTTAAATTTTCACAGAATTATATGTATCTGATGTTAAAAAATTCATACTTCTTCTATACATAAAAGTACAAATTCTTATTTCCATGGTTCCCTAATAAATAAACTGTTTCCCCCGATAATGATGAACTTTTGTATACTTATTCTTCTAGACAACAGAAAGTTAACAGACAAGAGAGTTACTTTTAATATTTTAAAGTTTAATAATTAAATAAAAGATCAAGTAATTAAGAAGTAAGAAAGTTTGACGCATTTAAACTATCTTTTCCTAAAATATCTGACAATTTATTCCCCTATAGTGTCCTAAAATTTAAAAACAGATGTTTTTATTTAAGGCGGGTGTGGATTGCCCTCTGGGCCTGAACTCGTAATCTGAGAGTTAGCCGAGCAACATATCTGCGGGACCAAAAGTAACACTCCGATCCGAGGGATGTTATCTGGCTTATAAATTTTTCAACACATATTGAATATTTTATTTTGCCCCGATTTTTTTCTAATTTTAATTATTTTTTAAAGTTTAATTTGTTACTGAATATATAACAATATTTCAGTTGTTGAAATGACATTCAAACTAATATAATTATTTTAGCAAATAATTCAAATACATGCGTTTAGAAATGTTAAAATAAATTTAAAAAATTGCTTTCCATGTCTATAAACAATAAAATAAAATTTTCCTTTTATTCTTGTTTTTAAAAAATATAAGCATTTTAAACTTACATCTGCCGCAGTTTATTATTACTAACACCATTATATTACATTTTTCAATCTGACCAAACAACAATGGAAATTTTTAAAAACATTAATAGTTTTATTCATTTATTTTCTAAGTTATTATTATAGTTTAACAATTAGAAAAGACGGCACACTTTCTGGGCGAAAACTCTAGTCTCGAAAAAAAGCTTTTAATTATCTACATATAACTTTTAAATTAATAAATGAAAGGGAAATAACGCTTCTTAAGGAAATAATTCATGAGAAAAATAAATTGATTACTAGATGGATTCTAATAAGAATATATAATTATGGTATAATTTGGTATAAATTAAGTTTTGAAATTGCAAATATAAAAGGACCAAAATAATTAACAAATGAAATTTATGCGCATCTATTACAGCGTAATTCCTTAAAATAACTGTTTAGTTGTGATGTTCGGAATTAAGTTGAAATATTTTTCAAGTAAAATGAACTTACACTATATATTACACAATAATAATATAATAAAACAAAAATCTGTAATCTTAAAAAAATAAACATTTTGAACTGTAAAAATCGCGAAATACACAGCTGAAGGGTTAATAAACTATTTCACTTTAATTGAAAGGTATATGAGTAAACTTAAAGTATATTAATCCTTTTCTCTCTAGTCTGACTATCATTTTAAAAGATAAACCGTTGTGACGTTCTTGTTAAATAAGGATTATAATACAAGTTGTATAATAGCAAGAAAATTCAAATTAATTTTCACGAATTTTAGAAATTTACAACTATTTCTGAGATTTTTAGGATCTGAAAATGATATTTACCTCGCTTATGTGTATTATTGCATCTGATTACTTTTACAGAAGCAAAAAAAGTTTGGTTACACAAAGATCCCAAAAAATAAAAGAAAATCGAAATACTGTGATATATAAATCTTGTAAATTGGCTCACATTTGAATATGTTTTGTGTTTAACTTGTTCTGGTTAACTGGAATAATGTCACGTTTCAAATTTATGTTGAAGCCTCAAATTTCTTTTCCAATGTCACTAAGGAGAGACGAGACTCTTTATAACTTCATTAAGAGGGAAATGAAAATAACAGATGGGTTTCTGGAACAGTTCTTTAGTTGTTTTCCAAGTTCCACATTTCACAATATAAAACGAACACGAAAATACACGACACTCACTTAGAATACCGTCTAAAAATGACCTCCAAGAAAGGTAATGGGGAATGTACCTTGATGTTACAAAAGTAACGTCATATGTTGTATTAAAAGAGAAAGTAGAAGGCTTATGTAACAGCTACATTACTAGTTAAAAGAATTATTAATAATATTATTTCGATAAAACCATTTAATATATCTATGGAAAATTAAGTAATTAAAATATTTAAATCAGATAGTTTAAAGTTTACATTTTAAAGAAAAATATTTTAAATAAAGAAATAACTAATTTTAGCTTTGATATAACAAAAATAAATGAATAGCTTTATCTACATTCTTTCATATCTTCTTTCCTTCTTTGATCACTTCATTAAGAATGCTGTAATCAAATGCGCCAAGTGGAAAAGTCAACAAAAAGTTGCTTTGACAGCTTAATTGCGAATTGATTGATTGCCGGGAATCCGAGTGATTGAAATTTGATTGATGCTTGGCAAACTAATAGAATGTAATTCTCGAATGATTGATTCTGCGATTTGTGGGAAAAAAGAAATAATTTATATCGAACTAGAAAAGAATGCAAAGAAAATTGTTGATATAAATATTGGATTCGTTTGCTTAAAAAGTGTTTGTTTGAATGATTATGAAGATTCCATATAAACTATCATAATTAGTCTTTCAAGATATTAACACAATGCACGGAGAAAAATTCTCCCTCAAACAGTTACTGTGTTTTTTTTTGTAATCATGTGTATCCTGATTTTCTTTTTATGTCTATGTTTTTGTACATGCCTCTCAATTTAGATTTGTCCAAAAATATATTCTTTAAGAGGTCGCTGAAATAAGTCATGGAACGACTGGTGTTCAATTATTAAATGCAGCATAATCAAAATATTATTAATTGAGAAGACAACTGAATTGGAATTGAAATGAGTATCAACTATGCTATACAATAAAAACAAAGCAAAATGTCATCAGCAGAAGTAACAAAAATTAAAGTCTATGAAAAAATGTGGCATGTAAAAAGGCATGCATTAATGTCAGAAATATCATAATTCTTGATATTAAAGTCATTATTCCATTGTTATAGGAAATATTCATAGAGTTCAGATACCATTATTGAAGAAAAAATTAGGTTTTATATAGCAGTTTAGCATGTCAGAAGTAATACTTTAATTATAATTCTAAATTTTCATAACTATATAACGCTTAATTTATTAGAAATATTTATGCGCCTGAAAGAAAACCCCCATTCTTTTATTGCTGAGGGATAATGCTGGGATTTCAAAGTTTTTTCGCTGCTTATTAGCTGATATCAGCTGACATAATGTAACTGTGCTCAATGAACAAGCATATCAGATGTATTAAAAGATGACTGAATATCAACTATATTATATAATAAAATAAGGAGAAAATGATATTAGAATAAGTTTGGTTCTTAGAACAAAAGACCTAATGCCATCAGCAGAAATCAAATTATGGTTTATGAAACAATTTGGAATATCAAATTTTTTTCTTTAAATATCGTTATACAATTGTAGCATTAAAATTTTCAAAATCCTGATACCATCATTCAATGTTGATCAATTTAGGGCTGATGAAAAAACAACTACAAAAACTAAGGAAATTTAAAAAAAAATATTAAATTTATTTTATACTTACTTTAACATAAAGAATGTATGTCCGAAAAGTAGCAGTTTTAACTTTATATCTCATTTGCTTATACAATAAATGAAATTCATATCGAATTATAGAACTTATTCAAGGATGTTGCTTACAGTTTAAGATCCAAGAAATTGAATTATAAAAACTTTATAAAAATGAACTTAGAAGAATTCTAGGAGCTCCGATGCAAAAGAATCTTGAAAGTTAATCTCTACCGTTCTTATGCAAAGTATTTTTCTTAAAAAAATAAGCTTTAAGCTTATATAATTATTTAAGCATTTTTGTGGATATAAATTCCACAAAAATGTGAATGAAGACAGTACTACGGAAGGCATAATGTAAACATGATGGAAACTTTATGCTTAATGGCCTAGAACATCGGTGGAATGACGTAGAAAGAAAACTATTAAAGAAAAAACGTTTTAGTTTCTAATTCTGTGACTTGTTTTATAAATGATAGTTGAGTTTAGGATATATATATATATATATATATATATATATATATATATATATATATAATTTTCAATCTTAATAACTTAATAAAATCATTTTTATTCATCCACTAGTTCAAGTAATTTTTAGAGGATTAATACATTTTTTTAAATATTACTTCGCCAATATTTTATTATATAATTAAAAACTAATTTTCTCGTCAAAAATCTTTATTTCCCTTCCGCCAAATAAGTAAAGACGAATAATTAATCATTGTTAATCATTTGATTTTTCAGATTCATTTTAAATTAATGTCTAATTAAAATATAAAGAGAAAAGAAAATTAAAAAAATCTAATCTGTATTGCGTTACCCCTACTGTCCTTGAAAATTCACACATTTAACGTTGCCTAAATAGACGTTGAAAATTCAAAGCTAGTATAATTTTTTGGTCAATTATTTATTGTAATGTTAAATATTAGGCCGGCATAACCTGATTGGTACTGCGTTTGACTCGTATTCCTTGGGCTGTGTTCTTTTGCCCGTCAGCTGAAGACTCTCCATGTATGAGTGTGTGTGTGATGGTCGTTACTTCTTTTGGGGTCACTAAGTCCTCTATGCAGAGAATATTACACTAGGTATTATTCAGTATTGGGTCAGAGTTGAACGTTCTCTGCTCCAGATCTAAATTACGATCTGTAGATGAATGGATGAAATGCCTGAATGAAGTCCGCCCCCGTAAAAAGGGTTTGTGACGTCAGTGAAGACCACCTGAATTATTCATTCTGTATTTGTAGAATTCTTTTCCAAATTTGTTACAGCAAATGCTATAACTGTGTTTGAACTAGGATATATTCCAATAACCTTAAGGATATCCAGTAATCCTATTCACTTTTCGTTAAATTTTATTATGAGCTTAATTTTCCCACTCTGAGGGGTCGTAGCTCAACAAAGACATCTTTAGGTACAAAATTCCACAAAATGCCATTGAAACTTTCACTGCATTTTGTCGTGCAAAGCATTTTCTGTATTTGAAAATAAATTTGCGTTTGAACAAATTTTTAAAAGGATTTTGGTCCTTTAAAAAGGTACTTCCGCTATTTAAATGTTCTCTTCCGATTTACTGATCATTACGAAAATATTAAAATCTTGACTTCTAATAACCATGGAGACAAAAGTAACCCTATTTTGGATAGCTCCAAGACTGGTCTATCATTAAAGCATCAGTTTTAGCGGAAATGGGAAATTGACCTATTCAGTGTGTTTGGATATCTTAAATAAAACAATAGTTATTTTTAAACTTTTATTATTTTATTTAATCGTAAAGTGCATTGGAAAAGGTTATGCATGTACTAACACATCGAGTAAATAGTCTTCACGGCTTTTCTGGAACATAAGCACACTTATGAGGAAATTTTTCATGACCACTTTGCATAAATATGGTTGAATTTCTTCATACAGTGCAGTCGAGCAAATTGACTTTTAGGCTTTTACTTTTGACGTCAAATAATCTCATAAAAAGAAAATCATCAAACAATCTAAGAAGTCAATTTTCAAATTTTCAAATTCTGGATGGCTTTAATTTTTTTGAGATATGTTTAATAATGTAAACACTTTGTTCTACCGTAAAACGCTCCCTTTTTACAAACACTAAACTATCAGATGTCAAATGATTTTTATTAATAGAGTTGTCAATACTTTACTGCACGAATGGTGACAAATTCAAATTGTGTTAAATGATTTAATAGCCATATGTTAAAAATACTGTTTCGAAATCCTTTCACTGAAGAAAAAAGATACGGAAATCAAAAGCAGGCAGTATTAGAAATGCTATGAAATGCATTTTTCCTTTAATTTGCATTAGTTGAATATATTTATAAATAGAATGCAACAGTTGATGGATCCAGCTGTAAATCATTCCATAACTTTATGGTATAACAATGTTATAAAGAGGTTTCGAATTTTTTTTTCGGACAGCACTCGTTCTATAGACGCTACGATTTTACAATTGGATTCTCCGCATATAACTATTTGAATCCATGGCGTCATGTCTTCTAGCTATTCAAGATCTATTAAAATGCGTAACACGAATTCCTGCATTCGATTTACATAATTTTGTAACTATGCTGTTTCATTCCTTTGAATCCCGTTTGCTTTGATACAGGTTTCTAGGTTAAAATCAATACTTGTATAGATATATATTTGCATTGCCTTATGAGTGCTAATATATTCAACAGTATGATGATGAGTATTATGAATTTATTGTCTAATCGCGCCACAATTAATTCTCTCTTGTATCGAACGATATTATCGTGCTACTTAGAGCATATTCATAGAATATGGTGTAAAGAGGAAGTAAGGGTTGTTCTTAAATACTGGAAAGATGATAATTCTAGTGACAAAGAAGTGGAAGATGTGCTATTACGCGAACGGAGAATAATTATGCCTGAAAGTTATACAACATTGATTCAGATATAAATTACACCAGTTATGCGGTGCCGGCCTCCATGCATAGATGTAGCGCGTCTTCCTCGTTATCTGGGTGTAACGGGTTCGAGTCCCTGGGTGTACCGGGTTCGAGTCCATGGGTGTACCGGGTAGTTGTTCTTCTGTGTACTATATGTGAAATATGTGAATGTATCCCCGAGTAAAAAGGGCTTGTTCAAGCGAAAGTGTGTGCGTGTGCCATCTTTATATGAGCTAGAAGTCCGACTTCTGCCTTCGAGTGTTCAGGGGCCCATATCCTCAGAAGCTACCGTTCCCCCCTTTCCGTTGTAAAGCGGACACGAGATCATCATTACCAGATATGCGGTGGTATACTGTAAACTATCGATATTATGTAATCATCCTACTGTACGTATGTATTTACTTTTGAAATTAGTTGTGTGCTTGTTGTATATTAAACATGAAAAGCAATAAAAGAATAATAAAGGGAAGATAAAGAAAACCAGGCAGTAAATATTAACCCTTTTAGTTTGTTTAGGGACTATCCTCGTAACATTGAACTGTGATTAGATTATGAGATCGACACCTGAGCTGGCATTCCACCCCTTTCAAATCCCCAAAGCACGTCACTTTTCAGGGAGGACGTTTGCCCCAACGAATTTAACCTGCGCCATACCCGCTTACACGACGGTCCCCTCGACGGAATCAGGTTTCGTCAATGAAACCTTCCGGTTCCGAAATTCAGACATTAACCGAAGGACACCACGGTCCTTTGGATTTTCAGATATGAAAAAAAAAGTTTAATGTTTTTTTAAGAGTGTATGTTACATAGATTTTAAAAACTATTCAAGATAAAGTATTTGCATAAAAATAAAACTGAGTATGGAGATTTATATTCATTTACAGAACTAATTTAAACATTACAATTAAGTAATAAAATATTTCATAATACATTATTAATCTTATAATTGGTTTATAAAATTTATTTTCTAATAAAGAACTTCGCTTAATGGTTGTGATATATGTCAAAATAGTGTATAGATAATTTTCTTTAATGTAATTGACTTTTGATTATATATTAGGATCAATTCGATGAAAATGCTAATGAAAGTCGTTCATAAAAATTATGAATTGAGATATTAAAAAAAATTTATGAATTTGGGAATAAAAACAAAACTATAATATTTGCTTATTATTTTCTTAATTATAACCATTAATAAAAAAACTGTAAAATTATAATTGTTTATCAAGAAAACCAAATTAATTCTTTAGCTACTAATAGACTACAAGAGTCTGAAGCAATATTAACTCTTTAATTTAAACGTAATATATTCCTGCAAGTTAAAAAGATACCAAAACTTTCTTAAGTCTCAGATGTTCAACATCATCTTTGGTAAAAGCCATTAACCAAATACACAGTTTCGCTAATTTAGGATGAAATATGTGGACTAATGACTAATTCATTTCGCGCCCGACCAAGAGATTCTGAGTTGTGATAAAATGCAAATAACTTCTTTGCGATTCATTAGCTTGCTCTGATGGGTTTTTCTTAAGTCCACGAAGCCTATTTTTCACATCCAAATCCTTTTCAACTAAAATATTCAATTCAGTTTCCAAACTAGTAAAAACATCATCAACTGCGTTACTAATTAAACTAAACAGACGACTCCATGATTGATATGCCTCGCATATAAGTCGAAGTAATAGCTTTTTTTTTCTGCTAACAAAGTAGAGGCGGAAACCTACATAATTAATTGCTGGTTTCGCTTCAGACGGCGAGCGATGAAACAAAACAAAAAAATCGGCTTAAAGTGCTGTTTTTAATTAAGGAAAATATTTATAACGGAAAAAAGGATGCAAACCCGCTCTTTTAAAAATGGTATATATAAATTACAGTAAATGCAAATTTCAGCTTTCGAGGAAAAAGGTATGCACTTGTACGTTCTTTGGAGGCTTTGTTCATTGTTATGAGTATAAACTAACTTCAATAATAATTATTGTGCTTATAAAGAAAATTAAAAAATAATAACATTTAAAAAAGCGGAGAATTTAATACAAAATTATAAACAGAAAAGCTTTAATATTTTAATATAGATGATTTTTTAATTATTAAGGCAACTGTAGAATATTCTAGCATGAAATTCTAGCATATTAAATGTTTTGATTCTTATAATCATAAATCATGATTTCTATCAGTTTTCTTAAGGGAAACGGTTGATTTTACTTTGTCAATTTATGACTTAAATGTATGAAATTTTATATATATATTCTTTGGAATAGAAAAAAATGCTTTATTTTTTAAAAAAAAACTACGCATATATCAAAAATTAAACATCTAATTAAAAGTCTCTGTGCTTCATGTATTCAAAACATTTAAAATATTCAATATTTTCAACAATATAGGTTTCAAATTATCAAAGATTGTTACATCATTGATGATGATGTCATGTCCTCTTTTTACCGCGGAAAGAGGGGTGCAGTAGCTTCTGAGGGTATGAACCCCTGAGCACCCGAGGGCAGAAGTCTGACTTCTAGCTCAAATGAAGATGAAACACACACTCATACGCTTGCACAGCCCCTTTTTAAAGGGGGGGGGGCACATTCACACATCTCACAGACAGCACACAGAAGAACAAGCATGCCCGAACCGGGACTCGAACCCGGGACCTCCAGAACACGAGGCAGACGCGCTACCTCTGTGCCAGCAAAATTTACATATCAGAATAGAGTTATAAACTTATAAATTAAAATAAATAATTAAATACCTTTGTTAGCATAAATAAAATTTATGTATTTAAATTAAATTTTAAAATAGATAGAGAGATATACTTTATTGTGTTCATTATTTATAAATTTTTTTTCATAATTTATTCAGGCAAGTTAGAAATTTGGATCATGTCAAAAAGATGCGTCTGATTTAAAAAAATTGTTTTAAGACAAATTCAATAATTATTCATCTTAACAATTTGTCTGATTAACTTTAACGAAGTAATTTGTAGCTCTTTTATTTACATGTAAGGGCATATTTAGCGGATTAATTTTTCGAATTGCAATTACAATTTTGGATCAAAAAATAGAAAAGTTCGCTTCGAAATCTTTTAGAAATTTTTCAGCTACACTTTGCATCTTTCTTTACTTTTGTCTTCATATTTTCTTTTCAAAATAACAAATTTTATTAATTTTATTCTTTACGGAATTCCTTTTTCCATCATTTAATTGTCGATTAAAGGGAATCTCACATAATACATGAGAAGAATTACAAAATACTTTTATATATAATAATGATATAATAATTTATAAAAAAATAAATTATTAAAATTTTCCTAAAGAGACAGTGGACTTTGAAATAAACAAACATGGACGAAAACCTGTAATTGTATTTTTATAATTTTATCACAAAAAAAGACATGATTATACTCTACTAAAGTAGTGATTTAAAATATATTTGAAGATTTTAAAAGAAAAAAAATTATCTTTATGACGATATTTTAATTAGAATTAAAGATCTTTGATATGAAAATAATAAGCGCCTTAATGCTTGAAGAAATTATTGAAATTTATTATAAAGATTTGCGACAAAACATTAAAAAGAAATAGTGTTGAGTTTTTTTAGCTAGTGAAAAGTCAATTTTAGTTCAGGGAAACATAAAATATCTATTAGTCTTCTTTACTTATAATAAAGCACAATGCGTGTGTGTGTGTGCGCGCGCGCGTGTTCTCATATTTCTGGATCCAATTTCCTACTTTTAATGAATTAATTCAGCTCAATAGAACGGTTGGTTTCTGCATTTTTTTTAACTCTCGGGGTGAACGGATAAAATTCTTTATTTTTTTCTACATTATCTTAAAGACACTTAACTTTTCCCTTAAAACTACACGTGTCAAAGAAATACCTACCAAAATCCCCGAGTAAAATGGCTGAAGAGAAAGGTTTTGCTTTCTTTTGCCTTTGTATGACGAATGTAAATGTCAGCTTATTATCTCTTCTTCTTTTTTTTTAATGGTATACTTCCCGGATGAAATGTTGTTGCTGCAGACATGTTCCGCTTTACAAGGAGGGGAGCAGTAGCCTCTGAGGGTATGTACCCCTGAGCATCCGAAGGCAGAAGTCTGAATTCTTGCTCTTACACACCACGATCCCTTTTTACGGGGCGGACTTCATTCATGCATTTCCTTTACAGATCGTAATTTAGATCTGGAACAGAGAACGATCACCTCTGATCCAGTGCCACCATTGGTATTACTCTCGACATGGAGGACTTTGTGACCACGATAGATTTAACGAGCGTCAGCCACACTCTCGGAGAGTCTTTGACCAACGAGGTTCTAACTCGCAACCGAAGGAATAAGAGCCGACGCTCTACCAACCAAGCTATCCCGGCCGTACTGAATTAAATACACCATTATTTTAAAATTTCATTGGTTTCTTCGATTCGGTTGTGGAACACACACACAAGCACTCGAGCACTCAGACACACAGATATATACTCTCGCTCCTTAAAACACACAAATAAACTTTCTCTCTCTCTCACACACACACACATACACTTATACATAGACAGCTGCACACTCACTTACATGCTTTCTTTATTTTTCTTTTCTGTTATCACATTTTAAGCATTTCCTTGCACTCTTGGTCAATGAAATGCCAACATTAATATGGAGAAATATTTCAATACATAAATAATTTCTCTAAAATAACAAATATTAATATTTTGTAAAATATACATGTAATTGTATAATGTTCCCTAAACCAGTTTAAGGGCTACAGATGTAAAGTAATGAGCTAAATATTGTAATACAAAAAATATGTAACACAGTGTAAGTAATTTACTATGAAATATTACCTATTATTTAATAGCTAAGGTTTTTTAAAATTAAATATTCAGTTAAGTTTCAAAATCAGTAAAATAATACCAGCTTCATACATAATTAAATATAAAAGAGGTTCAATGATTGATATTCTTAGCGCAAATAAATCGAAGTAATAGAGTTTTGTTTCGCTAACAAAGTAGATGCAGAAACTTACATAATTAATTGCCTGTTTTCAATGTAGACAGCAAAAGATGCACTGAACAAAGATCGACTAAAAGCGTTGTTTTTAATTAAAGAAAATATTTACAAGCACAAAAAACATACAGAATTTAGTATTTAAAAGGATGCGTTTTTTAAAGAGAGAGAAAGTGGATTTTTTTCTAAAGTTCCTAAGAAGATAAATTATTTATTTCTAATCTTAAAAAAAGGCTGTTGTGTTAAAAAAAACTCATTTAAGTAAGAATATTAATTCTATAAGACGAAGTAAAATCTGATAAATCAACAAGCAGTATGTAGTATGGTATTTACTGACTTAATGGTTGTTCATATAAATACATATATAAGTGTATATAAGCTTTAATTAAAAAAAATTGTAGAGTTTTTTAGCTATTTTTGTTCTCTCCTATATATATATATATATATATATATATATAGGTGATTATCAAAATAATGTTATCACCTTAGATTTATAAATAATCCTTTATTGATATGGTGCATGACCGCCTTTGGTATGTAATACAGCTTTTATTTTCCTAGGAATTGATTCATACATGTGCTGAATAGTGTTTAGAGGAATATTGTATGCTCCAGATATTGTGAAAATTATGAGAGATATGCAGGTGGAGAATATATTTTTCATTTTGAACGCTCTAAAATAAATCATAACTCAAATTATATTGAAGTAGAGTGATTATAAAGGTCAAAGAAGAGGTTTAACTTCCTCCTTGTGCTCATCAAACCATTATTGAACATGTCTCGCTGTATGGATTGCATTGTCTTGGGATATTCCATCTCTGGCAGGAAACAAAGTTTGCATTTTAGAGCTTATCTAATGAGCTAAAGTCTCTCCATACTTCTTCCCAGTGATTCTTCCATTCAAGGCTATGATTGTCCCAGAAGAACAAGAACATAGCTGCCCATATCAGGCTATGTTTGACAGTTAGAAGGAGATAATCACGATCATTTGTTTCTACTGGTGTCTTCCATACATGCACCCGTCCTGTTGAAGAGAAAACTGTGTAATACGATTCGTCAGACGATATTACTTTCTTCGAATTAACAATCGACCAAGTCTTTTGAGTATGAAATCACAGTAGACGGCGTTTACTATTAATATTTGTGACGAGTGATTTGGGAATTACTGCTCTGTCATAAATGTTCTTTTTACGAAGGTACAATCCAACCATAATCACTGATATTGGAGGATCTAGATGGGTATTGAGCTCTGCTGTCACTTTTGCTGCAGTTGTTATCATTTTAGACATTACCATCCACTTCAATATTTGGGGGTCTCTTTCGCTTATCTTCTTTTTTCAACCACTATTTTGCTTTGCCGAGTTCAGTGTATGCTGCCATGAATTTAGGCAACATACCTCTAGAAACGCCTACATGTTGGGATATTTCGATTACACTCGTTCCATTTAAACAAGCTTCTACAATTGGGTCTCTATGAAAATCTGATAGGTCCGACATTTCACGCTTTAAAAAAAACCAAGAATTAAAAAAAAAACATTAAAAAAACTAACACATAATACCAGAAAATATATTTTTATTTATAAAAATATCAGGTGGCTATTATTATACTTTAATGCTTACGAAACGCATTCAAAAATGTCACTTTTATTCCCAGATAGTTCTAGTATTCTGATAACCCCTGGTATGCATAGACACAGAGAGAGAGAGAGAGAGAAATATTCATTAAATTTGATGAATTGTTAAGTAGCAGTTTCGTATCAATGGTTTCATCGAATTGTCCGACACATTAAAATCCATTATTTCAATTCTTTTACTCCAGTTTTGTTTACTGTAAACATAAACATTGTTAAGGAAGGCAGACGCTTAAAGTCATAGCTCTATTAGAAACATAATTGTGGTTGATCTAGCCTATAAATCTTGAATATTATAATTTCACTTTTTATTTATTCATCTTGTAAACTATACAGATACAAAACTGTATTTCATTTTAATCTTTCAAAGTAGAAAAAAATCCTACGATTT
Source organism: Argiope argentata (assembly GCA_026289955.1). NCBI lineage: Eukaryota > Metazoa > Arthropoda > Arachnida > Araneae > Araneidae > Argiope > Argiope argentata. Next base: position 1,074,603 of record JAOUZG010038391.1, on the reverse strand, counting down.
AAAATATTACAATGAAAAAGATTTGAATTTCAATGTCAGAACGCAACTTGAAATTGCAAATTAATAAAAAATATTCTAAGGAAATATTATTCAAAATTCAAAATGAATTCTTATTATTATTCATTATAACTTTCTTAAAAATAAATGTCTTCATAAATTTGTGAATTCAAAAACAACAACCTTTTACAAAGGTGTCATTTAAAATATAATTATGTTGTTCAGTTCCATTAACAACTCATTTTATTTCACAACACAGATTAGATCCTCCCCTATTTGCTAGTGAAAATCATTTTGAAAATGGATAATCAAAATAATTTCAGTATTTTTTAAAACTATGTTTCACAAATTTGCGAGTTCATTTAAGTAAACATGAAAAATCAATAAATTAATTTTAGACGAATTATTGAAATTTGATTATTTATATTAATGAATTTCAAACATGTAAGTTGAACACTAGACTTAATGTGGCAAAGAATTGTTTTGAAGAAATTCATCTTTCTCAAACTCAGAAAGTTTCACAATACAACATTGGAAGTCCAAAACTTCTTGTGGATGTATCAAAACTTCAGATACATTACTGGAAATACAAATAAAGCATAACCGATCCTGACACCTAAAAAATGAAAGAAATCCAAAGGCAAGCACTTAAATTTTACGTAAACGTATCTTGACATTTATTAAAATGACTTATTACTGTTTAAAAAGTCGTTTATCCTAGTCTTTCCCCAGGAGAAATCTAAGTGAAATTTTAAAACTTTTACTGTTTTTGACAATGGAAAGGAAAGACCACCCATCTTCTTTTGTTGCCCTTGCTAGACAGACGCGAAGAAAAGTCACATTTAACGAGTCGCAGCGCCGCTGATTAATGGTTTCAGGCCACAAGATCCGACTGCAACAAGAATTGTGTGAAAGGCGTAAAACAAATAATGCTTTGTGGTTAAGCAACAGGAATGCTTTCCAAGCGTTCCTATCGCCTTTCTCGGTGATGTTTCTAATCTGGGAATGGTTCACTGTTTGAATCTCAATGACAAATGAAGCACTTTCGTTAAATTTGTCGGTTTCAATCTTGAATGTTTATTACTGACTGTGTGAATGGCTGAAATAACTAAATTTGACAACCTCATACCCTTAGGAAAGATTTCAGGATAAAAAAAATTTTTATGACCAAGAAAGTCTTTTTGTTGGGGTAATTAATTATAGTTTTCTTTATCATCATCAAGAATGATTAAAGAATGCTTTCAAATTAGACAATTTATCTTCCTTTTGGCTACTTTCGTGTTAATGAAATGCTCTCTGAAGAGACAGGCGATTTATTTTGAACAGAATAAAAATATTATTTGTTAATATTAACATAAAATGCTAAATTGGCTGTTTTATAAATCATTTTATTTATATATAATTCCTTAAAAGTAAGATGATTTTAAAAATATATCGATAAATAAAAAGTAAGGGGATTGTAAAAAATAGTTGATAAAATTTATATGAAATGATAAATTGTTTGTTTTATAAATAATTTCTTGTATATGATTCATTACATGATTCATTTACAAATAAGGTAATTATCAAAATTAGAGGATGTATTTTTAGGAATTGATTTAATCTTTTCCTCCAGTGTCATTTTTATTACATACAATGATCCGTAATTCAGAGTTTTTTCAAAAAGTTTATTATAAAAGGAAAAATATGAGTTGAAAAAAATAAATATTGAATTTCTAAAACAAATTTAATACTATTTTTATTAATTAATGATAAGTATAATTTTAATTTAAATTTTAATCAGTTTTTAAGAAGAAAATATTCAAATGTTCAATATAGACACATTTTTGTTCAAAACATTTTAACATAAAGAGGAACTTTTTCTTAAAAAAAACTGACATCAGTATTTAAAAGATCGCTCATTGTAAAAGATTATACAAATTCTCATTTCATTTGAAAATTTGAATGAAAATGTCCACATTGAAAATTTATAGGATTTCAAATTTGGGAAGTAATTCTACATTCTCTTAGCTCACTACATTCTAACTTTTTTTCTGGGATATCTGGGTAAACCATTAAAAAATTTCAATAAAATTAAAAATTTGATGTTTCTAAGGATTATGATTTAAGAATTCTTAATTTTGGAAATTAACTTAGTTGCAATAAAATATTGAATATCTTGTTTTAAATAAATCAATTGAAATGAATAAATTTGCTGAGTTTTTAAATAAATCATTTAGGGAATTTTATAAGATACACAGGGTGAAAAAAATGTATAAAAATGCTATCCATTTTATTACTTATTACGGAAAAAATATCCTTAATCAAGAACATAAACATCATCAAATGCAAATGAAAAACTAAAAATTTGTCGTCTAAACTCAACTTTTTCTTAAATTGTATTTTGGTATACCTTAATTAAAAATAACTTCGCGTTTTCAATCATCAGCAATATTTCAAAAAGAGAAAAAATAGGAGACTGCATACAATGTCTCAGTTTGGATAAGTTTAAAGTTAGGAACTCACAACCATCATTAATGTCTGTGTTAGGAAGGAAGTGGCAACAAAATTGAATCATTGCCCGAAATGAATAAACAAAAATGGCGCGTAAGAAAATTTGTTTTTGAAAACCCAAATACATCTCAATGAAATCTAATGAAATTCGGACTCATAAAAGGGACAAGAACAGTTTGTATTACGGCCCTCTAGTAAATTCAAATTTATTTAATAAAATTTAAATTCATTTGAAAATAGTGAAATTCAATTAAATTTCTTATTGCTCATAAAATAGGGAGAACACCTGGAATGTAAGCTATTGGCCGAAAGAAGAGACATTTTATGCGAACTACAGCAAATCGTTTAAAAGCTGTGTTTTTGAACGGAATTCCTATAAAAGCTCTTACGATGCAGCACGAACGATAAAAAAAATCTTTCTTCACTGAGGCAGTATAAAAAATAAATAAATAAAAAATGCATTCAGAAAGGGAATTTCTCAAGTTCAAAAGGTATCAAATTGGTATTCGAAAGCATTCTTTTAAAAAAAGAAATGCATACATACATCGGGACATTTAGCAAAAGCGAATGTAAAACTCAGTTTTGAAAGTTTTTAGAATTTTTTTTTCTTTTCCGAAAATTTTTGCAACATTCCTTAAAAACAACGACAAAGCTTAAAGTGGAATGGATATATAAGTGAGGATACTTTAATTTTTTTTTTTTTTTTGTAGTTGCTTGCCTGAGCAAAAGTTTAGATCTGAGAATAAAATTAAAAAAAAAATATTGAAAACATATGAGAAGGAAGAGATGCCAGAGAAAATATATCCTTTAAAGTAAAAAAAAAAGAAGAAAAAAAGAAGCTTTTCTTGCTTTTTATTTCTTTTTTCTTGAATTTCCCCTTGCAGTTAAAGTTGTAAAAAAACGCCTTTATTTTTTCTCTCCTCTTTCAGTGAATATGCGAAAACTATCTATTCAATTCCAATTTTAAACTCTGAAATTCGAATAAACAGTTATCATAACAACACAAAGTTTGAAAAAATAAGTTGACAATTGAAATTTGAATTCTTCTGAATGGAAGAATTTTTTCTGAATATTTACTATACTTTGTTTTATTTTTATTAAATAACGATGGATGGATATGTATATTTCATGTAGATCATAAGGTATATAATTTAGGTATTACTATCTAAAAAGATATAATGCCTATATAGAAGATATTATTCCTATATATATTTATAAAAATATTTAATATGATACAAGTGTTAAATGATTCCTATATATCTATATTAAATATAGTTTTCGTTTTTGTTGAAAAACACTTACTATTTGTTTTCAATGTTTACTCTTGAGCTCTGAAGATGATACTGTAGTAAATGTGTTATCTAGTAGTTGCAAGTCTTCACATTATGTCTCTAGGAGCAGATTTAAGAATAATCTAATCATCTTAAATGTCATTCTAATTGCTATCGGGATGACTATGTTTATCCCCAATAGCATTACCATGTTTTATAATTATTGGAAAATTTAAATTTTTAACAATATTTTTAATACGTGGAATACCGAATATCTTATCTATAATATCATAAAATGTCTAATAATGCTATTGTAACCATAGAAATTCGTGATTATGTACACTGCTTAAAATAATTAAATTATATTGTGAGTCTTGTATAAAATAGCTTTATAAACATTTTGTGTGTGCATAAAATGGAAGAAAAGAGTCACATATGCAATGTTTTTTTTGTATTTTCACACTTCGCAATACGAAAATCTTGCGTGTGATGTTGAAGACAACGCTTTAGAAGCAGTGAATTTGATTTAGTTTTCAACTTAATTTACGATAAAATGGAAAAGAATAATCCGCTTTCAGCAAACGATTATCCGAATCAGTAGCCTATAGTTGTTGGCCATTTAGAACGGGTGGGTGGGGAACACAACTCGAATTAGTAGAAGACATTGAAGTTTCACAAAGGTTTGGAACCACTTTTTGGAGACTGGAAATGTAGGTTGAAGGTCTGGGAAAGGACGCAAACGTGTAAGAAACCCCAATGAAGACAGTTATTTAACCCTAACGGCTCGAGAACACCGAAAAATGCAATCCACTCTTCTTCAACAAAACCTTCGCTCGGCTACTGGCATCTCATTTTTGACACTAACTACTCTAAGCTGCATTCGTGCTGAAGACTTGTATGCCCGCCGGCCAATGGTGTATAAGTTGACAGCTAGGCACCGTCACTCTCGCAGGTAATGGACAACAGGCCATAGGAACTGGAGGAGAAATGAATGGCACAATATTCTTTTCCCTCATGTTCCAGTCACGTTTTCCTATTCATCTTGATAATAGGCGTATGTTTAACTGAGGGGGGATTAGAAACTATCTTGAATTCGTTCACGAAGGTATAAGATTTGATGGGAGGGAATGGTGGTATATGCTGGCATATGGCGCTGGTACGCTGGATGGGCGTACCATTTGAAATGAAGCTCTCCTTCACCAACATAGGTATGAGCACTTGAGACCTATTGTAGTCCCCTACACTGTAGCAACTGGAGATGAGCTCATGTTAATGGTCGAATATTACAGGCGACATCGTGCAAACTGGGTGAAGGATTTCCTTTTTTGAAGCAGGAATCATACGAGTGGTTTGGCCCGGGTGTTCTCGGGACATGAACCCAATCAAGCATGTTTGGGACATTCTAAGCTGATGAATTGCTGGACGTTTACCATCTCCACACAATTTTCAAGAACTGGAAATAGTTCTTTTGGATGAGGGGGAACAAATATACTAACCTCTTATTAATATAGCTTCACTGACTCGATGACTAAAAAATGTTCAACGTTGCTGACCATCTGGGGAAACGATGCTTCCTACTAAAAACAATTTTCTTTTAAGGAAACAAGTAGTTTTATTTGTTTTTCTCATATACACAAATTGTGGTGGTGGTGGTGGGTTCCTTTTTTTGCCCAAAGGCCCCCCAAAATGCATTTTTTTTTCTGTCAAACAAATGTCATTTTAGTCTCATATAATTATTACATCTGTCAATAATTATCAATCGTTCAAACATGAACTATGAAAGAGTAAGAATAGTGAATCACACTTACTAATGATGGACAAAGTGATACATTTTCGGATACTCTAGTTTTAGTATTTTTTTTTTCAAAATCTGTGTTTTAAGATCAAATTAAGACTTTGTTTCGATTTTTAATGGAAAGATTAAAATTTAATTGCATGTCTGAAAATCTTTCAGTTAATAAATTTGAGATACTAACATTAAACCCCATTTTTTGTTCATGACGTATCAAGTAATGAGATAGAACAAGGTAAACAAAATTGTTATAGAAAAATTAAATAACAGACAAATCGGTTCCTAAAAATTAATTCTAAAAAATTTAATTCATATATGTATTCAGATTTTATTAATTAGTATTTTTTTCGTTAATTGTAACCTAATATGGTTCTTATATTTAAGAAAATTTTCTCTTTTGTAGTATCTAAACTATTACCTTTATCATTATTTTACTAAAAATATAATGATTTGGAGCAATAATAGAACAATTGTGACATGATGAATCTAGATTTTATTTTATTTTGACAAGATTTTAATGACGTTTTTATAACTACGTTTTCAATGTATTCATATTTTTAATATAACTGTTTAAGAAATTCTAGCAAACATATATAATGATCCCTATCGTCTCAAATAAAGTAATTGCTAAAAAAGTATTTTTATGTATAATGATTTTAAACATTGCCATATTGTAATACAGTGCATTTAAAGTACGGCATATCAAAAATATAATTAAACGAAATAATTATCTTATTCTCTTTAATTTTGCATGCGTGAAATTTTGGAATGGATTTTAAACTAAATTCCTTATTAGCAACAACCGGCAATACAATTTGTTCTGAGCAGATAAGAAAACAAGTAAATAATGCATTGTCATTTTATTCTGGGATGTATTTTAAGTATCTTGTTTATAAGAAATTTAACTTATAAACCATCTCTAAATTTATACCAAATAGACAGGTAAGAAAGCGATTTAATAAAAGTATGTTAAATAGCAAACCCTCTTTGGATATTATAAACATGTAACTATTTTCTATAATAAAATGATAAATAATAAAAAAATTCTAATATTTCGCAAAAACTAATTGTTTGACAGTTAATCAAAATAAAAATTATTTTGTCGTTTGCTTAAAAAATGACTTGTTAAATGAAAAAAAAATGATAAATATGTGTAGCAAGGCAGATAATTATTATACACAAATTTCATTTCAACACTTAAACATTATAAAGTAACAAAAATCTTAAAATAACATCACCAATTTCCATCATTAAAACAGCCTTTTTATAAATTATGAAAAAAAATATGTCAGAAGAGTTAATTTTATTTAAAACAAATTCTGGTAAAAAAATGCATAAGTAAAAATTTCACTCTGACTTATTTCATTATTTTAGAAATCAATGAGAAAAACTAAAAGTAAAATTACTATTTTCTTATACTTTGTATTATATTTTAATTTTAAAATTCGATATTTTTTTCTGACGCTAAATTTTTATCCATCTTTTAAGAACTACAAGTGTTAATAATTATGTTAATAATTATGTAGAACTTTATTTTGTTCTACATTTCTGAAGGAACAAAATAAAGTAAAGAATTTTTTATTTAATTCCCCTTAACAATGATAATTATATTCAAATTAGTTTCCGATATCTGACAAAAAAATAAAGAATTTATTTTGTTTCCACTTAGTTCATTAAAAACGAAATTAAGTTCTTATTTTTGTTGTGAGATTCTACATTTTCATTTAAATTAAATTACTTGCATATTTTATGCATTTCACGTTATTTTTGCATTCACTTATAACCTCTATTAGTCACAACAATTTTTCTTGCGATTAGAAAATCATGGGGATTCAATGCACGTATGCATGTTTTTTAACTTCAATTTAAAAAATAATTTCGTAAAAAATTACCGAGATTCAAACATCTCTCTATTACATTTTATGTAGTGTTGTAAAAAATTTAATTGATCTGTAATTACTCCTTATGTTGTGGAGGGACAGAAGTTCATTATGAGATAGAAAAAAATAATAGACGAGCTTCAGGAGCAGTTGTTTAATTCTTTTCTGAATTTCACATTCCACAAGACAAAGCAAACACGAAAATAAACGAAACTAACTTATAATTCAATCTAATAATCTCCAAAGAAGAATCATGAGAAAAATAGCTTGATGTTAATAAGTTTATATGCTATCTGTTGTATCAAAAGGCCATCTGTTATATCAAAAGCAAAGGTAGTAGAGGTGTAACTACTTAATATTAAAATCGTATTTAATGATATTAAATTCTTTTGATTAGATTTTATTTCATAAAGCTAACAGGAATGAAATATTTTGAGAATTTGGACTGGAAGTATGCTCTTTGTTGAGCCTGTTCACTCATCTTCCTTCGTATTCCAATTTCATTTTATCTGGAAGTTGCTAATATAAATATTTTAATTAGTGAATTTTAGATTAGTCTCACACCACTTTTCGAGAAAAGAAATCGTATAAGAAATGCTAAATCAAGAAATTATTTATTTTTGGGAGAGTATTCATTGTATTTTAAAAACTATTGTTACTTACATTTTATTGAAAATTTCATATACTATACATATAAACGCGAATCGTCTTTTGAATACAGATTATGTTTAAAAACAAATTTAGTATATTTCTAACGAAGAAAATTGCAACACACGTACTGAATTCTATATGTGTATTTCGTAGTTTGAAATTTAATACTTCTGAAACCAATAATTTTTAAACAGAATCTAATTCGAAATATTTGAGCTTTATAACAAAGAACTACTATTATATCATTATATCACAGAAATTGGTATCTAAGCACACCTTATGTAGATTCGAATATATACCTTGAACTTGAATCAACAGCTATTAT
>JAOUZG010038391.1:1045478-1065794 GCA_026289955.1 Argiope argentata | reverse complement strand
CGGACAGAGTTTAATTATTAAAAATGATCACCTTTATTTGTAAATAATTCAGCATAGTAAGATATATTGCATGGAGTTTATGCAGGAGTATTTCATACCTGCATAGCAATGTTCTGTTTAATAAGGCTATACATTTTTAGTTTCTCGTATCAGAAGCATAAAAAAATATAATCTTTAAAAAATTTGAATTCGAGAATTTTTATCTTTCAATGCGCTCCAAACTTGGTTATTTGTCACTCAGTGATAAATTTAACTCAAAAACCCTTTTAGCTGCATGGATGAAATTTGGTTTTTACCTTAAATCTGTAGATTTGTATCAAACGTTCAGCAAAATTTATTCAAAGGAATTTTGCCCTTCGGTAGTTTTACTATAACATAACACTATAACTCCAAAAGATGAAGAGATTGATAGATAAAATTCGTTTCACGGATTTGTCATTAGTGGTGTAGGCACCCATCCAATTTTTAGTCAATCCAACAAGGAGTTAAACGTCTGTGGGTCTGTATCAGAAGTATATAAAGTCTATAATTTAAAACTCGAATTTAAATATATAAAATTTAATCTGAGTTTTTTGACAGCAGAGTCAGATTTTGTTTTCACTCGGTTGAGAAAAAACTCCAAATCACAATTTTAACTTTATCAGAGAATGTGCAAAAAGGTCTTAGGGAGATCATTCTCAGTGATTTTTTATTAGGAAAATGAGAATCTTATATCAACCTTCTAAAAGGATAATTGATATTTGTTGTTTATTTTCCTACTTCTGAGGCCAACCTCTTCTCCAAAAACGCATACTTGATAACATTTTAACGGCAATCCTCGCTAACCTTGAAGAAGGAGATTGTGAATAACTCCAACAAAGTCACCAGCAAAAGATTCAGTCTATATAAACACACCAGTCTTGGTGTGTTTATATAGACTGAATTTTTTGCTTCTGATTTTAGCTGTTCAACTGAACTATCTTTTCTTTTAGCTTTCTGATATATTGTAGGATCTCCCTTTTTCCTTTTTATGATCTTTTTATATCCATTGGGGATTAAATTTCTTTCCATGAATTGCTCAGAATGTTCAACGAAAAGTCCGTCTATTATCAGTTTGTTTTTCTCTTTTGCATTTGGGGTGGAATTTTTTGTCTTCATAAAAATGCATTCAGGATTATTTTTGAAGCTTTCTTTTACTTTCTCGTATATGACGTATGGAGAAAGTACGGCAACAAGCAAGATATTCGTATTCGAGATTTCGGAGAATCTTTTTATTTCATACTTTCCTAAATTTTAAACACAAAATGTTGGTATTATATCTGCCTGTCTGTTACAAAGAGAGCTCAATTAAGTTTGATCTAGATGGATGAAATTTGATATATGACCTTCACATCAAATATGTATACTTCTATCACGTTTTGGTCAAAATTCTATCAGAAATCTGTCTGTTTGGCTGATTGAATATAAACTAACACTTTAACTACAAATGAATTAGAGTTCCAAGCATTAAATGTGATACCCAGATTTAACATCTAGAGTGTATAAAACTTTTAAGTTTCGAACCAAATATGACAAAGGATTGACTGAGTTTTGGAATGCACTTCCAAAAGCATATAAACGCGATAACTAAAGAAGGCAATGATTAACTGTAATAAATTTAATATGTGACTCTATTAGTAAAATTGTAGTTCTTTATAGAATTTTGTTTCAAATAATTGGGAAAGATGCAACACAAACTCCCTTTTTGGATGCTGTTAAATACTTTCTAAGAATTAAACTCCAAAACACTATCCAAAGTTTACAAAATAGATCCAATAAAATGATAATTTCAATCCAAAGGTTAATTTTTCTTACATTTGTACCCCAATGCCCTTAAAATTTTCTTTGGAATAATATTTAGTTAGGGAATTGTGAGAAAAACTTTACTGTTGATTGAAATGACGAAATTTTAACAGGCTGTTAAATTCTCTTTAAAGTTCTGTAGATGCTCACTGAAGCATTAAAAATTATGAATCTGTATACGGTTTTTTTTAACTTAACCTTCAAGTGAAAAATCAAATGCAAAAATCAATAACAAAGAAAAAATCAATAACATATCTATGCAAAAATCAATAACTAGAAATCAATTGCAAAGCCATTTTTTTACTGTTATTTAATTTAATTAATGATCATAAACAGATAATCATAATTTTACTTCAAAATAAAGAAAATGTGCAGTTGATAAATCAAACAGTACCTTTTCAAGTATTTACATTCGAAACATAGACTGATTAAATACCAATTAAACATCGACATTTTGCAAATATTGCCGCAACACTTTAGCATTACTAATCTTCAGCACATTCTAGTCACTGTCATAGCCCAGGTATTTTGTTTAGGATCTGTGTATTTCACAAAACAAATAAAAAAGATAACTTATGAACAATATGACAAAATTTAGTTGTAGAGGAATCAATCTACGTTTTTAATATAGCTAATGATGTTAAGGGTTTGTTTTCAATCTAATTTAAAGAAATTCAATACAAATACACAATGAAATAAACTTAATAAAGCAATCAAAATAACATGAGTTGACGATATGACATTTGGCAGAAAAGTAGACATGTAAAGGTATCTAAATGATTTATCTGAAATCAAATATAATCAATATTCCTGACGAACAAGCTGGTCGCTTACTTGAGGTGATGCGTTATAGAATAAATATCATGAGAAATCGGACAGCATTTGTTGTCAAGGCACAAAACATATGAACTCTCTGTAGTTATCCAGGAAAAGACAATAATTTTCCATGATTCATAATAAAGTGACAGAAAACAAAAAATTAAATTTAGTTTTCCTGGGGCATGTTCCGTCATCTATACTTATAATGAAGAAGAATGTGTGTGTGTGTGTGTGTGTGTGTGTGTGTGTGTGTGTGTGTGTGTGTGTGTGTGTGTGTGTACATTGGTTTGAGCAAGACCGTTTGACCTATAGTAACCAAACCTGATACAGGTATATATTGTAGACCGGAAATTTGCCCATAGAAAAGATTTTTTAACATTTAATAAACTGAAATTTATTCGAAATTTCAGCATTTTTCCGCTTTAATTTCCGAAAATATTACAGCACATCATTCAAAAGATAATCGCTTCAATGATGCTAATGTTTTAACTGGATCTGGTAGAAAAAACGTAGAGAGGGTTACTTAGCAAAATGAACACTAAGTTTTAGGATCTTCTTATAGTATAAGTGAATTGTTTCACTATTAAAACTTTAAAGTTAAAGATTTTTTGCTGAAATATCTCTTGTGATATTCAGTTATATGAAATATTTATGGAACATTTCAGCTAATATTCATACTGTCAAATTAGCTAGCTACCAAAGACTAATAGTAAAGAAAAAAATAAAGGCTGGCTACAAATAAGCTATGGAATGGATATCCAAGAAAGTTAAAAGCAAGGCAAAGGACTATAATAAAGGGATTTAGTGAAAAAACCCTTTGTATACGCTCCAGAATTGACTGCTGATGTCAATCCAACATCAGGAAAAACATTTCACCACACATAGTCAGAAAAGTTTAATAATGAAAATATTTGAGGAAAACCCGAAAGGAAAAAAAATATTTGTCAGAACAAATAGATCGAAAAGGCATGAATAGATAAAGTTTCTGTGAAAAAATCAGCAGAGTTTAAGAAAAATATCATTTATTTCCGATAAAAGTGAAATTAATATTTTTGTATCACAAGGAAATAAAAACTAAAGGTGGAAGCTAAATAAATCCCTCCCTTAAAAAAATCTTGTGACAATCTTCGAATCATAGAGTCGGTCATATAACAGTTTTGGGGTGAACATCTTATAGTGGAGTTGATGAATTTGCATTTATTGTAGGGAATATGAGTACCAAAGAATTTATTATTATCGTTGCTATTTCGTGGTTTTTTTCAATTTGTTAATCGATGAAAAATACATGGACGAACACATGCAATACAGAGCTGCATACATAGTACAAACAGCAGCCCAAAAGTTATAATAAACAGTTATAACAACCACAGCACATGAAGCATTTAGACAGAGAAACTTCGAAGCTATTCTCTTAGTTCTTTCCAAATGTCTGAAAACCTCCACTATATCTCCGCTTCAGCTGCATCCAACTGTCAACACAACTGACGAGTTACTCCTCACACGATTCGATGCTGCATCTATAATAAACAGCAGGATTCAGCACACAGCTCAATTTAGCAAACGCTTAAGCTCTACACAACACGTTTAGAGGCGTTGACTCGCTATTCGACTCGATACTTTCAGGGCACTCTTTCTACAGTTGTATTCAACATAGGCTGTTGGCATTTCATAGTTCCCAGAGACGAGTAGAGAAAGTTCTGGGACAATCAAGCATATGTCTGTTACTATTGGTTCTACAACCAGAATTCAACTGAGATATTCCAGAATTATCTATTTTATCACTAAATTCGCCAGATGGTCGCCAAATTTCTAGCCAAGATCTGCTCTAACTGATTTGGTATCCGACTGCATCCAACAGAGCTCACAATAAAACGGTTTTTTCTAGTGATTTAACTAATCGTGTTTGGGAGCAACATCTGAGAATCTAAATGTAAATGTAAAAATGTATCTAAATGTAAGATCATTTATATCATTTATCACTAGAATTTAAAAATTTTTATAAAATGTAATGACATCAAACGTACAACGTGCATCACACGCTTATAATTTAAAATAAAGAAAAATGCAAACCTACCAAATATTAATCCATTCGGAACTATTTGGCATGTTTCGGATAAACAAGTAAGAAAAAAGTTTGTTTTTTAATAAAATTGATCTAAAAAAATGCTTCTATGGCAAAATGGTAAAAATTTAATCTCGAAACAAGTCAAAAATTGATCGAGATACTGCCAAAACGATTACAAATAATAATCGAAGCAAAGCGTATGCATATAAAATACTAGAATTGCTTCTGTTTTCAATATATATTATACTTTTATTCTCACTACTACAGTGCAAATAAATTTTTGGTAATTTAATTGTTACTTTCAGAGTTTTTCTATTTTTTTTTAAATATTTATTCTCCTTCCTTATTTTACATTTTATTATGCATTATTTATAATTTTAATTAAAAAATTTAATTGTCTGGTAATATAAATGGTACTTTATGTTTATGTTTTAATTTCTTCTTATTTCTCTTCCCTCTTAATTTCACGTTTTATTATTTATTCTCCTATTAACCCTTTGGACTCAAATGTCTTCTCTCAGTTACAATTCAAGGATGTTTATCATTTTATTTATTTATTGAAAATAAAATTTAGTTGTTGAAAATACCTACAGAATGTTAAAAAAGATGCATCTTTTTTTCAGGGAAAGTTCACTTAAAACAGTATATATTTTTTGATATAAGTGAATAATTATGCACCGAATTATCTATCCGAGTGAAAAGAGCTAAATATGTATAAACATTTTCCTTTCAAATTTATATGTATAAGCAAATGTTTTATAAATATAATTGTACATTTGACATTCGTGACTCCTTTTATTTTTATTTATATGCGAAAAAACAAATTGATCTTGTGTATGTATTTATTTATTTGCTTATTATAGGACTTGAGTACCGTTTAGAAAACAATGTTCCGAATGCGAACTTCTCAGAAATAGAATCTATATTTACTGTTTCTTTTTTGTCGGATCCCAGATTTTCCTCGAAGCTGCGTAAAGAATATCGTGCCTGATGACTTTTTAATGACGATGCCAAGCATCCAATCAAGCGTTTACAAAGAGCAATGCGAATAGCTCTGAGCTTAAGTCTTTCACTTGCTTTTTGCTCACTTTTCTATGTTTATACTGCATGAACCTTTTGCTTGTGATTTTTTTAACTGATCAGTTGGAAATACTCGCTGTTGGTTGGATTTATGTTTTTCTTAACTTTCTGACAGATTGTCTGGTTTTCTTTTCGTTTCTTTTTTCAAGAAGAGATTAAGTTCCTTCCAAAGGATAAAAAAATGAAAGGTTTGTAAAGTATAGTGAAAACTCTTCTGTTTTGATGAGTGCTGTTTATTTTACTGTTAGGAATTTATAGTCTTATTCGACAAAGAATAGTCTTATTCGACAAAGAATTACCCGGGATCATCTATTGATTTTTAAAATACCTGATTCCTAAAAAGTGTAGTAAAATATTCTGAAATCTATCGCACTATTTAAAAAAGAAAATTGTTTAAAGTGTTAAAGGTCACTTATAAATATTCATAAGTGATGGATAAAAAAGAATAATAAATAAAAAACAAACATATAAGATATAAAGAAATGTAAAGAATTATTATTATTGTAATAAAAAGAAGATTGAAAGAAGATAAAAAGAAGAATTATTAATAAAAAGAAATATAAATAAAGACTATTATTATAATAAAAAGATGATACTATCATATCTTAGTTTCACTGAATTATTATTATACTAGTAATAAAAGAGAATTTATTACAGAATTTTATTGTGAATGTATATTTGTTTAATAAACAAAACTTGTTGAGCATTTTCTTTTTCGCTATCACTGAATTCATTCAAGTATATTTCTGATGATTTTTATGAAAGTATTTATTTGAAAATGTCTCTTTTAAATATATTATAATTAATATTTTTATCTTTTTTGCAAATTTCCAATTGGTTTCTTTTATGCAACAAAAACATGCCTGTCTAATTAAAAAAAATTAATAATTTCCTATGCTTTCTACTTGAAACAATTTTAATTACAAAATAGTAGCTTCATTCCACCACATTAAATTATTAAGCGTTTCGATTTAAAGTAACATTTTTGATAAATAATCAAGTTAATGATTTTGCCAGAAATATAAGGATATTTCAATTATATATTCTGTTACATTTTTCAACTAAGACGGATGAAATATTTTGTTCCTAAACAATAACTTAAATGCATGAAAATAAAAATGCTGCAAATTTTATAGATTCTCTGATACTTAAATGATATACACTTGCAAGGAAAAGTTTTCCATAAACTTTTTTACATAGTCTTTTTTGAAAGTGCCGTAGTCTATCTTTTTTGCTTAAAATTATGATGTTCAGACAAATGTAAATCTCGGTTATTGCAACAAGAGCTTAGATTATTTCTGAATTAGAAACAAAAAAATGTCTCCTTCAACTCTCTAACATATAATAGAAAATAGATGCGCGCACATTAGTTTCATAAAATTGGCGAATAAAAGTAACGAACTATGGAACTTTGGCTTCTGAATGTTGCTAATTTATATGTATTAGAATATGGTTATTTTTAGCAATAACAACTTGAATCTACAATTAATAGTTTGCATGGAATTAGTACAAAAGTAAAAGAAAATAGAATAGGCATTTAGGACACCTCTTAAAACAAAACTGACATTTTACAATTTTTAATGCAATTACAGGATCAAGGTTTATTTAATTAAGTTATTGCATTTTTGTGTTATGAATACATATATGTGAAATGTATAAACCAACAAAAAAACCTTCCAACAAATTTGGATCGAAATTTGGTACCTTTCTACACTATAGATACCAAAACTATGAAGCAAATTTCCTTTAACTAAATTAATATTTTTTTAATTATTACGTTTGCATTTAAATACTGAGAAACAAATACTATCAATCGGCGGTTCATTCAGCAAATTACATTCACGATTTGTTAACACTAAGTTTATGGACGTTTCTTATACTCCTACCTCTACGAACACGCGTCAGTTTGAAACATGAGCGAATACTCCTCACAAATACTGACTATGTTTTGTAAAATTTAATTTCCTCTTCTAGACATATTCATATGATAAAGAAGGGCTTTTTGTCAAATAGTATAAAATTGAGATTTACAACAATATTAATAATTCAAAAAATAGTTTACTATTTTTTTTTTTTTTGAATACTCAAAGTAAGCAACTGAAACCTTCAAAATCTCTTCGCACTCCGACATTTATTGACATTCTGCGTTTGTTCATTCTATTATTGCACATCGGCAACAGTTATTTATCGCTTGTTTTATTTGAGATAACGATGTCGAATAACAGATCGAAGTATTGTCGGTACATTCCTATTTATTATTGATATGATGTTTGCAGGTTTTCTCAAAATTTTGTCTAAATCACGATCGCGTCACATTGACGCATATCCGTAGAGATAGGTATAGCTGAAAGAGAAGTTCAATATTTCAACGCTTTTGAAGAAAATAGACTTCAATATATACTCACCTCGATCAATGGATACAAGTCATTGCAAGAGATAAAATAAAAATGCAAACAGGTTTTGTAATTTTCCTTATAAAATTCGAAATACGTCGAAATGGCAAGTCCCGTAAACTTAAGGTTAATAATGCACATTCTTGATCCTAAATTATAGCAACAAACTTGTCTGTTTAGATTCAATACGGTTCTACACTATAGATAATAAATTTGTATATGATAATTTTTTACACCTAGGTATCTTCCTTTATATTATAACCGCCAGACAGACAGATCCCCTTTGAATTGCTTGAATTGAAAATTTAATAGAAATCTATAAATCTGGAATCAAGACCATATACCGAATTCCAACCGTCTAGCTCGAAACATGCGAATACACTTTATACAAGAGAGACAGACATACATTTTTCAACAATGTGCTTTTTTGAATTCTGGGAGTCATAAAATGTGAAAATACGTTAAAATCAGGATTTTGAGATTTTTAAAGATTGAAATACTTTCTCTCTTCTTTATAAGCCAGAAAGTGAGCAATTTAATGTAAAGCTCGTATACCTTTTATAAAACCAATAAGACAATAGCCAAGGAACAAATAATTTCATTTCGTTATATTCTTTCCTTACAATTCGGAATTTACTTTATAACGTGGAAGGAAATTTACAATGGAAAATATTAAATCTACTGTTCCAATACTGTATTTTATAAAAAAATATTTTACTTTATTTTTCATACTACATTTTCGAAAAAAAAATTGTTCAGTCGAATCGGATCCAAATATTATTGTTTCCATGCTGAAATTTGTTACTATTATATTTACTTGAGCAATTTCGTTCCAAATTTAGTGTTACTTTTCTTTCTTTTATATATACATTCGCTCTCGAGAAACAGAAATTGCGGAAGTCTTCTTACTACGCCATTCTAAGAGTAACAAATCGTAAAGAAGGCATCACAGTACGCTTCCATTCACAGTACATTCCAGTATGACGTT
The DNA here is from genome assembly GCA_026289955.1 of Argiope argentata. Classification (NCBI taxonomy): domain Eukaryota; kingdom Metazoa; phylum Arthropoda; class Arachnida; order Araneae; family Araneidae; genus Argiope; species Argiope argentata. The sequence goes on along the minus strand of JAOUZG010038391.1, from coordinate 1,056,628 downwards.
TCAATTCTCCAGAATGTTTCTAAACCGTGAACGTCCATAATAATGTAACAAATACATTCTACGCACGTAAACTCTATCAAGAGGAAACTCAGAAACAATGTTCCATTTTGTTCTCTAAGCTCGCAATTTGTTGAAGAAAAGCTACTGCGTGAAACAAACTAACTAGGACAGCAACCATCCGTCAATCTGGCAGCGTGGCGGAATTAGACGATTCGTAAAACAGCAATAGATTCTCGTTCTCATTTTTTGTGTTATTTGTCCGCCTTTCTTTGCGAACTCAGCATTATTCTTGCAATGCTTGTTCGATGCAGATGGATGTTCCGGAGAACTATCATTTAGCTCATCATGGAATAACAGGGTTTCTTGTCAGTGGTCATTTTTTTAGTCCAAGTAGTTTATCTTCACTCACTTTCATTTCATGCAAGTTTGTCTGATTAATAGCGACTGCCAGTTTTGGATCGTGATTTATATTGCTAAGAAAGTAAATAAGGAGAGGATACGAATTTGCGTTGTATTCGTAGCGAAACTATTCTATTAGTTTATGAATGTTTTAATGCTAGTAAATAAAAACATTTTTTGTTTCAAAGTAATTCGATATTATAAAGTTTTTATTAATTAATAATCAATTTTGATACAATTAGAATATAGGTTCGAGGGTCATTCATTAATTCGGGTAGGAATTTAAATTAGGAATTTTTTTCTGTCAGGGCCTAACTTTTATCCAACTAATCAGGAATATTTTTGGTTTTATATTTTATTAATATTTTTTAAATCCTATGATTTAATGATCTTATTGGAGTTTTTTATTCAATTTTTTTTGTGGCTTTGCTTAAAATTGAGTTTTGAAATAACATTTTGTTTATAATGTTGTTATTTATTGTCTTTGATTTAGGTTTTTTATTCTTATCTTGGGATTTGGAAAGGGTCAATATTTATACGATGTCGGACTTTTCGTAGAAAAAAAAAATCTCTGGTTTGAATCGCTCTCTCAGACTGGCCCTAGAAATTGTCTTCAGATCGGGTTCATATACCCCCCTTTTTTTACATTTAACTGTAAGTTTTATTTCTAATTTGATTATTTTCATTTGTGTTTTAGATGTAGTAGTATTAACGCTTTCTAAATACAATGCATCTAATTCAATTCATTTTCATAATGTTTTTTGTTTGTTTGATTTTTGACACCGGAAGATAAAGCTATACAGATGTAAGAAATGAAAACATAATTTTTTGTAGTATTATTTTTATTTTCATACTTATTATTCCAAAGAAACAGATATCAATGTATTTCTAAGATGTATAATTACTTTATAATTATTTACGTGGAAATAAAACATTAAGTGCAATAAATTCAAATAAATGGAGCCCAAGATAATTGTATGCTTAATGTTATAGCACATTTTTATGCGGGATAAGAAACTAACGAATAGTGGTTAGATATAGCAAAATATCTGAAATCGCAAACGTCACTTGACAACTAAGTAATTCAAGAAAAAAATTCTTAAAAAAATATATCCTTCAATTTAATCCTGACGCTGGTTATAACGCAAATTGTTGCGTCTCGCTATTTTGCAGTTTAAAGTGTTTATTTTTACGATTACAAATTTTTATTATAACATATTATTATCATTTGCGTATAGTATCAGTTAAACTTATTAATATATTAGAACTCATTTGCAAAGAATGCATCTAAATAATGATTTTTTAAAAGTTACACAGTTAGAGGATTAATAAAAGTTTTAATCAATTCTGTTAGGTAAGTATATTTATACCACGTACCTAGGTAGAATTTATGCTTAATACATCTGAAATTTTACAAAAGATGGTGCATATCATTAAATTCCTAATATCTTATAGAAGTTATTTCTGAAAGACACTGAAAAAATGTAATCTAGTGGAAATTTTTTGACATTTTTTCTACATTTATAAGTTTAATTTAAACAATTAAACCGAATTATAAACTATTTAATAGGTTGTTAACTTGTTTGCAGTAGAATCAAATTTGAAATTCCACCCTAAAATTATAAAAAAAAACATGATTTAAACACAAAAATTAAGATTTTCTTATGATTCCTATTAGTTTGTTAGTGAGAACATCTTAAATTTCCTTTTCTAATGCCTTCCTTAAAGTAGATATTGACACAAAATCTTTAAACACTAATGATACATTATTTTATATAAAGCTGAAACAACAGAAGATTTCAAAGTCCTAAACAGACGTTCCGCCATATAAGACTTTAATCATTTCAAAGAAAGATCTTAGAAAATAATCCCTGGAACCTTTTGTAAAAAAAAGCACGTATATAAGAAGAATCTGCTTCTAGTACTAGAGACTCATGGCTGTGTCTTACAAACCTCCCATCGTTTTATTCGTGGAAAGAAAACACTTAATCCCTCGAGAGATAAAAAAAATAGAAACAACTTTGGACAATATATCAGAAAGTTAAGATTTACAATAAACAAGCTGCATAGAGAACCTTTCCAGATGACCAGCTGAAGCCAAAAACAAAAAAATCAAGCCTTATAAACACAAGTAACTAGAAGTCTTTTCTTGGGAAAATATCCACAATGGTATTTTTAAACGCTTGATTGGATGCTTGGTTCGCATTAAAGTCATCAAGCTCGGTATTTCTCACACAGCTTGGCGGAAATCTTGGCACTGAGAAAACAAGAAACAGTAAATATGGATTGCGTTTGAAGCAGAATGGTGTCTGGGTTTTCGACCAATAATGAAGGGACCGGCAGTGTGAAAACGAAGTGTTTCGATGCGTTGAACCCCAGTCGATGAGGATATTTGTTTTGGTTTTTTTCAGCTGGGAGCCAATAACATGTGCTTAGGAGAATCAATTACGGAGAAGGGGGGGGGCTGAGTTGATTTTCGACATAGTTTTTGGGTTCGAAAAGAGTTTGAAGGATTTATTTTGTAAGGTTGTAACAGAAGGCTTCTTCAATATCTTTATCATTATTTTTAAACTTTGGCATGAACAAAGAAGCCAGTGTAGTTAAAAAACTACTAAGTTGGCTCGTAACTTTTGATAATCATGTTAAATGAAGTAAAAATATTCTATTATTTTTATTATAAATAATAAAAAGGATTTTTATAATGAATACTCTTGGATATTTAAATCCATTTCTAATGTGCAAATCAGCAGAAAACAACGCTCTCAAATTACTGCGTAGTTTTATATACTGGTTTCAAGGACATGCCGTTTCTTATTATTTTGGTTATAATGTCTTTGAAAATCTCTTATGGATTTCAAAAAATAGCTTTTGAACCAACGTTCAATTTTTTTACTGTATGACCAAACTAAGATAATGAATACTGTATTTTTAATGCGTATGAGAGCGTTCAGTTGGAAACTTTTTTGCTTTTTATGTCTTGTTATTAAAGATTGATGGCGAAGTATTCAAATATTTATCATCTTTTTTCATCTTCTAAGCAATAACGTAACGTATTTTTGAAGGGTATAAAATCTTCAAGCTTAGAACTCTTTTTCTGGTTATAAATGATAGATGCCAAAATATTCACCATATTTATTTCTCATTTTTTAAGCTATAACGTAACGTATTTTTGAAGCGTATGAAGGTATCAAGTTCAGAGTTCTTTTTCAGGTTATTTCTTGTTATAAATCATTGATGTCAAAGTATTTAAATATTTGTCATCTTTATTTGCCATTTTCTATGCATTAACTTAAAGCATTCTTGAAGCGTGTAAAAATATCGAATCGAGATTTCTCATCCTGTATATATTCTTTTCCTGTTCAAAGTACTTATTGTTAAAAATGATTGATGTCAAAATATTTACCATATTTCTTTATCATCTTCTAAGCTATAACGTAAAGTCTTTTTGAAGCGTGTGAAGGCGTTGAGCTGAAAACTCTTTTTCAGTTTATTTATTGTTATTAATGATTGATGTCACACTATTTAAATATTTATTATTTTTATTTGTCATTTTCTTAGCTATGACAAAACGCATTCTTGAGAAAACGTTTAGCTCAGAACTCTCTTTCAAGTTATTTATGATTATAAATTGTTGATATCAAAGTATTTAATTAATTATCATCTTTATTCAACTTTTAAGTTATAAAGTAACGTACACCTGAATCTTTTGTTAAATATTTTTATATTTATCATATTTTCTCTTTTGACATCATTCGCAAGAATAAATCCATTTAGTATAGTTCGTTTGCTGATTTGAGACTGTATATAAAGCAAAAAGCATTAATTTGAATAGCACAAATTTAAAAATTACGTCAATGGAATTGAAATTATTAATTTAATGAAGCCCCCAGAATTTATAAAGAACTCCATGATTATAGCTAAAGTTGACAGAGTATACTTAAGTATTTACATTGTTGTTGAATATTTTGGAATTAAGTTTTTATTTATATGTTAATGAAAAAATATATACTAATTAGGATTATAAAATTATACCAGAAAGTTACATTATATATATTGACATGTCTATTCCTTATTTATAGTCGATTTTTCATCTTACTCTACTACTGCCAGTTTATTGGAACATCTTCACTGAGTTTTACATAATAGATATATTAGCACATTACCAGTGGGAGAATGTGATAACAGTCTGCAAAAAAAGAACAAAGAGAGAGAGAGAGAGAGACTGTTAAAATATTGAAGTTTATTTTAGTTATATTAACGTTCCCGTTGTAAAGTAACACAATTGCCGTTTTGGGATGGACCTTGTAATTTTGAACCACGGTCAGATGATGAGGGCGACATCTAAGATGTCACACCCCTCTTCACACTGCAAAGCAACAGCAGGGAGACGTTTGGCCCTGACGGATTCAACGTACAAAAGAGCCCTTTACACAAAGGTTCTTAGGTGGAATCGGGCCTGGAACCTGAAGTCTTATGGTTCACAAACTGAGATATTGTCATCAATCAAGAAAACATCAACGTCATTCAAATAATGTGAAATAAAAAAAATATTGTATTTCCTTTTTAACTAAAATTTAAAACATGGTTTTCCTCCGCAATCCCTGAATTTTGATAATAAATATTTTTTAAATGTTTTTTAATGAATTATATATTTTAATAAAGTACTGACGTTTTTAGCGGGTAATTTGTAGCAATTGAATGGACTTTACTTGAGGACAGCACAAATAAACTTATTTACAACTATTTACAGGATGACTTAAGAAAGGAGAACTTCAGATAAAAACAATCCAGTAGCCAACAGTCACTAACAGCGTAATTACAAGTCTTACGCACAATAAACATAGACTGCAAAACAGATATCGTATAGCACAACAAGAGAAAATCACAGCGAGCTCAATTATACAACGTTATCACCAAACGCAAACATAAGTCTCTAATAAAAAGCAAGAAAATTTATCCGCTCATCCCGCGAGTCACTACTCTTTCGAGAGGAATTCTGCCAAGTTGCGACAATCCAACCCTTATATAGCCGAGAGCTCAGACACACTCGGAGCTTCATGAACGATCCAGTGGCTACCAGACTATTCTTTTCTCCAAATCAAATCGGCTGGAGCCAAGCTCTTCGACAGCAATCGCCGATGCCTCCTTCTTCAGCGTTCTTTCGCTGCGTTCATCGGCTTGTAACATTATATAATTTTTCATTTTAGCTAATGTTACGTTTTTATGCTACACAAGGACTATTTTAATAGTGGCATCATGATTTGGAATCATGGTTACACGACGGAAATACTAATTTTGTCGGTGATCTATAGTCTGATCATTCACGCGGCGTCAAAGTGAGATCATTTGCATCAAGATAATGACTCTTTCAAAGGGCATTTGATCTCGGAGCTACGACAAAGTATGTGCTGATATTTCTTACCCTCTGTCTTAAAATTCAATTTTTTAAACCTGCTGCCACTGAATGTTTTATTATTATTATTATTATTTGTAAATGTGAGTTTCCTTTAAAATTTAAGATTCACCATTCTATACCTGCTGTTATCTCTGCAATATTTCAATATCTTATATAATGTGAAATGCCAGTAAAATTACATACATATTTGAACACAAATACAGAGTGTTCATTAATTATTGTTGAGGTTTCCGTACCTCATAACGTTTAAATAAAAATTATTACGCAAAAACTGATTACATATTCGTAATTTACAATTAATACATTTGCAGTCTGGATAATTATGAAGCCATAAATAAAAATGTACTTATTCGCGCATGAAAAAGCAATGCGTGTACTGTGGTTTTCCGAAACTAAATCAGTCATAACTACTCAACGTCACTTCAGGACCAAGTACAAGAAAGATCCTCCTTCAAATAATTATATCAGACGTTAGTTAACACAATTTCTGGAAACTGGTAGCGTTTTACACCGAAAGGGAGCGGTAAGACCGAGCGCTTCTCAGGAAAATGTTGATCGCATCCAAGAAACGTGTACTCGTAGTCCACGAAAATCAACGAGGCAATCAGCTGTGCAGTTACATATGCCGCATATGACAATATGGAATGTTATCCATAAACGCCTTCAGCTGAATGCCTCCAAAGTGCACATTGTACAAGCTTTAATCTTAGCTTCTAATAAACTTTAATATCACGAATAAAATTATATGAGTTGTAATTTACGAATACGTAATTGGTTTTTGCGAAATATTTTTTATTTGAAAGTTATGAGATACGGAAACTCCGACAATAATTAACGAACATCCTATATTACAATCTTAAATAATAATTTTACAAAACACTTCTTTTCTAATTTTGTACCTCAATATAGATAAATTTAGAGTTCAACTAAAAATAATTCTTTTTTAATAATCTTATAAAAAAATCCTTTTCTATCACAAAATAAATATCTATATTAATAAAAATGGAACATGAAATGCGTTGCTAAGCGCAAAACTGGAGAACGGTTCGACCGATTCGGCTAATTTTTTGCTTAATATTTTCGTTGAGACACGAGAATGGTTCTTATGGAGAGAAAAAATGAAAAAACTGCGAGGAAAATGGTTAAAACGACACTTTTCTTACTTTCTCGCCAAAAATCTTCATTTCCTTCCTCCACACCAACTGAGCATGATAGCAGGAAGTAATAAATTATGATTTGTTTAGAAAGAAATACGCGAAGCCAGTTGCTTTTCATTTATAGATAACGGGATGTTTAAAAAAAGAAAGAAAATAGTTACTGTTATTATTAATCTGTATGAATATTTAATCTATGCCTGCTCGAAATAAAGTCTGGGCAGGGAAGAAAAAAAATAAAAAAGCGAAAAAAGGTTTGTAAAAAGAAAAGTAGTGAAGAAAAAAAGGAGAGAAAAAAATGAAAAGAAAAGTGTGTGTGTTTGTCACCATTATTTCCTTTGTGCGCGGCATTTTCCAAGCTGTTTTTAAACTTCCGCATCTTTTGAAAACCAATTGTGTCTTTATTTGTTTAGTGTGTTTACATTTATGAAAATTAGAATCTTCTTATTCTATAAAAACGTAGAATTTTAGACCTTTCCCTCCATCATGTAAGTAAAATATCAATTCCGGGACAGTTATTACTCGGATAGAAAGAGAAAAATGAGTAGTACAATGAACAGAACATCTGAAGAAAATAATACTATAAATGAATTATATGATTATCAAAATTTGTTTGGTTTAAAAATATTTTGGTGAAAAACCTGTTATGAGACACAGCTACATAAAATATTATATGAAAATTTTAGCGAGCATTAATACTGGCGAACCGACTGGTCGCCAAAGGCGGCTAGTATTAAATATAAATGTAGAATTCAATTAAAAATAATCACTTTTCCAGTCTCCTAATAAAGTATATAATACTAACCTGCTTTTGAGGAACAAAGGCATAAATTTCGCAGAAAAGAAATAGTGGCAAGAATGTAAAAATCTTTAAAACTGCCCTATTTTTTTTATCTATCCATAAATCAAACTCCAGAAAGAACAGCAGCAGTATTCGCAAATTTCAACACAGAATGGATAATTCCTTTCGTAGACTGAAAAAAAAAACTCAATCGAAGTCCTAAAATATTTGCTATCTGCTATAAGCACACCCGTTTTTCAGCTATTTTTGAACTGATACAATGATTTTAAGAGAAAGCAAAATAAATAAATAAAGATAAACGCTTGAAGTTGAAGAAGCAAGAGATTCTAAAAATTATTTATTGTTTACAAAAAGCTATTGTTATACGTAACTTTTGAATTTTCGTTCAAATATATTTTCTATGCTTTTTTCGACAGTTTGTATGTTTCTAATGTTGATTTTTGTAATGTTTTATGTTAAGAAAATAATATATTCGGTTATAATCCTAGAGAAATTTCTATTTAATATACAGTCAACATTTTTATAATCTTTTCTGAATTGAATTTTGTTACTATCTTTTATCTGAATTTTGTAGCTATCTATTTGTCGTTATCTTAAATATTTTTACATATTTTCTTCTTCTATCAGTAGTTTAAATATTTATCAACAAATATTTTGAATTTAAGCTATTAATGTGTGTACGCGTATTTCATAGTGCGTTATATAGTTTATATTTTGTATATTTTCTTCTAATTTTTCATTTTTTTAAAAAAAATTTCTGAATAAATGCATGCATTTAATGTTCTATGTAAGACAAGAAATGAAATCGTCTAAACCGTTTCCACTCTGCTCCTATAAGTGTAGTTTTGTTACGGTTGCCGCTCAGACACTAAAATGTTCATAGAATATATTTTATTTCATAAATAATAAATTTCTCCAATGAACTAAAGCTTCGAGAGGGATCATCCCCAAACTCTTTTACATATTCTCTCATAGAAGTAAATTTATGTTTAGACGCGCTTATTCCTAACTGGCTTGAACAAAGATTTGATACAAAACTATACTCGTAGACAGAAAACCCATACCATGCCAAATTTGATATATTTAAGACACTGCGCTTTTGAGTTATCCCGTTTACATGCCGCTTTTAGAATAGATCAGCAGATAATTAACCAATACTTTGTATTCGTACAATATATGAATTCGTACGTGAATTCCTACAATATAAATGTTTAATTATGGTACAAAATTTGATCTATCAAGCTCTCATCCTTTTGTTGTTAAAGTATTAATTTATATTCAATCGGCCTGACAGACATTGCGTCTCCGAACAGATTTGGCTTACAATAATGATAGAAATCTACAAATTTGGTGTAAAGATCGCAAATCAAATTTCATCCATCTAATTCAACGTTAACTGAGTTATCTGTATGAGAGATAGACGGATGCAATACTAAATTTTTTTTAGAATTACGGAAAATATGAAACAAAAAGCCAAATCTCCCGAAAAGCCTATTCACCAAAATCATTAATTTGAATATTTGAATATTACAATAATTTCTCTATAATTCATGCGGGAAAAAGTAAAAATAAAATTTTAAAAAAATCTTGAATGTGTTTTTAAGATGAGAATCAAGACATATTCAAACAGCTAATCAGACAGAATTTTTCTAAATGTATTTCATTTCATTATTTGATAAATATCTACAAATTTGGTGTGAAGAATATATACTAAATTTTATCCGGCTAGTTCAAAACATTTGATTTTAAATTCGTCAAAAAAAGATAGATACTCACATATATCGCAAAAAATATGATTTTGAAGCTCATGAATACCTAAAGTTGGGAGATTCGTAAAAATATGAAATCTGAACTTTTTGTCAATTGCAATATTTTCTCCATATTCTCCATATTCGTAAAAATAAATGAGGGCATATTTCTTTGCCCCCGATTAAAAACTTATAATCATTTTGTTTGCTCAGGATCATATAAAATTAAACGAGTCCTTTAACAATCTTAAATGGCACCACTTTCCAACATTTTAATTATTTTTTTAAATATTTTTTATCTCATAGCTTTGGGAAATTCTTCCCTGATGTGATAATTAAGACATAACAAAGTAACATTCTGCGAATAATCCTCGTTCTACTTTAAAGAGAAAAAATAAGTCTCTAATACGAAAAGCAAGAAAAACATCCTAGAAATGGGGAGTTTTTCGTCGTACATTACGAATCTTTCAAGGGAATAAACTTAATCCCCGAAGACGAAGGAAAAAACAACAGCATAATATAAATAAGAAACGAAACCAGAAAAATCTATTAAATACCTAAAGCAAATATAAAATCCAGCTGTATAGCGGTCCTTTCTAGCTGACCAACTGAGCCCAAGAAACAAAAGATTCATACCGTATAAACACAGCGAGGCCAGCAGGCAACTAAAATTCTTTTCTTTTCAGCTATCCCCAATGCTCTTTTTAACGCTTGATTGACTGGCTGGCATCGTCATTAAAAAGTCATCAAGCGAGATATTCTTCGCACAGCTTGGAGGAAAGGTTGGCGGCACAAAAAGTAAAAGGCAATAATAAATATGGATTCTATTTCTAGAAGACTTGTATTTGGAACCCAAGTGTTTCTGATCAGTTGTGAAACCATCAAGAGGAATAAAAATAAGCGTGAAAAGAAAATGTTTCTGTGAGTAAAATCTCAAACAATGAAAATGTTTGTTTTGATTTCCTCCCCTCAGGGTCTATAACAGAAGAAGAGAAGTATCAATTACTAGGAAGTTTCAATTTTTCTTAATGCGTTTGGTCGACTTTATTACTTTACAATAGTTTAATCACTTGGTGTTAAAAATTTTAAAGACAGACTTTGAATTTTATATTTAGTTCTTCAAGAATTTTATTTCTTTTATTACATTTTAATATGTTTGCATTATATTTTCGAGTGGCTTTCCTTTCTATGTTATACTCCTAACTCCTTTTCAATTGCATACTTTATAAAGGCTGAAAAAATATAGTGGTCTATCTCTCTCTTTATATATATATATATATATATATATATATATATATATATATATATAAAATTTAATTAATTCAACATGAGTTCTAAAACTGCTCAATCGGCTAAAAGCCAATAAGTTCCAACACTCCGGGTTAAGGGATAAAATATTGCTGACTTAAAAAATTCTTCTAAAAGATCTTTATGATTCTCTTGCATGTCACTGATAGATTTCAAAAATTCCTATTAAAATCTCATAGTATATTTCCTCATGGATGAAATTTTCATTGGTTTTTCTTCATTTTGTGTTCTGTCGTTCTGTTCTGTGATTCTGCTTGATCATAAATCATGCCTCCCGGAGCAGAAGTTAAACGAATTTAAAAAATCGAAAGTTTTTTCATTGT